>MNCI01021399.1:1883521-1931749 GCA_015680685.1 Gnetum montanum
CAAGGAATCGATTGCTCATCGCACTTAGGCTAGATTAGATTTTCTTACCCTTTTCCTCCTAGCTTAGTTTAGTTAATATTATTTTCCACTGCCTTCAGGAGTAGCGTAGATTAGGAAACACATCATACACCTCATCTAGACTAAACCATACGTGACATATGAAAAACTAGTCTAGGTGGGAAGACATCGAACTGTGACCTAAGGCTAACTATCAAGGTGCCACAACTAGTCCATCTGCGAAGTTCGACCGGATCGCGTGTGCAATGCTCGTTTCGTATGGTTGAGTGTAGGGGTACCTTGCCACTCATCAACATCAAAGGTTCATTAGGCTCAGAACAAAGGGTTAAAACAGATGCACAATGAAATAGAGGTTTTCTAGGGACTTCTCTCATCATTATATTATGAGTAGAGGCATAACAAGTTCCCATTGACCAATAATATGTAGACATTAAAGCAACTCTTTCTTCTACAGGCTTTTGTAAAATATTCCAATATAAAGCACCAAAGCTATTAGGATTCATGTACCTATGTCCACGATCAATAAGAGTTTCTGCAAGTGCAGCTATGTTGTCTGCTTTCATCTTTTCACCATTCCATTCAGGTGTAAACCAAAAACTATCATCAGCTAAATGCCAATGCGGCCATTGCGAATCATAATAACAATTATCTGCTTCACATCGCCAATGCTCATGACTACTCAAGGGATTCTCATCAGTTTCTAATAAGGCTCTAATACTGATACCAGATTGGGATGTGACTCTGTGAGCCATAGCTAGCATATGCAGGGCTTACCTCAACATTACATGGAACCTACTAGGGCTGTCAAAACGCAAAAAGGTGTGCCTTGGGCATGACTCGAAGGACTCATTAGGCCATATCACATCCAAAACACTGGCTCATCAGTCCCTATTAGCAGGCTGTTGGCAGCAGTCGAAGACCTGTGACCATACTGTTCTATTGTAAGCTGTGCCTGTCCACACTGTGCATTAGTTGTACACCTTCTAGCCAAACAAAGATCTAAGCCCCTGATCTTGGGGCAGTGCATTCTCTCACTCAAGCCTATTTCATTTTGTTTTGTTATTACCATATTTTGCATCATTTCTTGTTTATGTTTATCGCTCAAGTTATACATAACATCCTTAAAGTAACTATTTACGAAAGGTTATTGTACATTGGTTAAGTCCCTGTCTGATCGACCAGACCGTTCAGGGAACCCCATTTCCATTTTTTCCCTAGCACAACCCTCGCGCAGATCCAAGGTTAGGCTATACACTCGATAACCTCTTGGTATTCTAGCCACTGACATTTTTGGTCGCTACAACTTCGACTTGATCATTCGCTTGGGGTTGATAGGGCTTAGTTAGCTTATGATTCACCTTAAGTTATTGCATTATTTTCTTGAATGTAGCTCTAGTAAAATGAGTTCTATTATGTGATATTAACATTCATGACACTCCAAATCTATTTACCACATATTATTGAAAGAAATTTACAGTTATTGTGGCTATCCAATCTTTAACTTCAGCTACTTCCATCCACTTAGTACAATAATCAATAATCATGATAATGTAGGAATTTTCATTTTTGGCTATCAACCCTTCATCCTTTTGGCATCTTTCATAAGATTATGCAAACCAATGTTTGTCACTGAATATGGTAGGCCAAAAATAATCTTCCATCATCAATTTTAATGTTGTTAATCATCTTGCATAATGACCACCATATGGTCCTTCATGTGCATCTTGTAGAACTCTTTGTTGATTCTCTTCTAGAATAGACCATTGAATTAAATCATCTACATATATCTTATAAATATTTCATTTGATTTCCATGTATCATTCTACTTTGTAATCAAACTATGTTTTTTTCTTTTTATCCCATTTAGCAAGAAGTCCTTATGTAGTTAGATACGTCATATAATCAATAATCTATGATTTTGCTATTGAATCTAAAGTTATTTCTATCTTAGTAAATAAATTTTCATTAGAGAATTGATTTAATAATGGTTCTTCATCCTCTTAAGAATCCCATCTAAGTCTTGATAGGTGATTAGATACAATATTCTCACTTCCTTTCCTATCAATCACCATTATGTCAAATTGGACTAACCATTAGTTTATTTATTAAAAATATGATTTCATTATGGTCTATATGAACATAGATGGAATACCCAAGCATAGAATATCTAAGTTTTTCAAGTGCATATACCACAATCATAAGCTCCTTTTCTATAGTAGTATAGTTAAGTTATGCTCTAATAATGCTTCTACTTATGTAGTGTATGTAATACGGTTATTTTTTATCATCCAGATGGATCAATAGTGCTTCTACTGCATATCTTGAAGCATCAGTCATAATGCAAAAAGGCTTGGACCAATTTAGAGTTTGAAGGATTGGTGTCTTAATTAATTTCTACTTTAGGTTTTCAAATGCCTTTTCACATTGTTTGGACTATTGGAATGCTGCATTATTCTTTGTGAGTTTGACAAGTGACTTTGCAATCTTTGAAACATTTTCAATAAATATTCTATAATACCATGTATGATCAAGGAATGATTAAAAATCCTTAATTTTTTATGATCTTTGGATAATATTTTTGATGACTCTAATCTTTTCTGAATCTACCTCTATTCCTTTGTAAGATATCTTGTGCCCTAAAACTATGCCATCTTAAACCATTAAGTGGCTTTTCTACTAATTGAGCTTTAAATTTGTCTCAATGAATCATTTCAAAACCTTCTCTAAGTGTTCCAAATATAGTTTGAAGTTAAGCCCATATGTAAAGAAATCATTCATAAATACCTTGACTTCATTACAAATCTACTTTTAGAAGATGATAACAACAAGTCTCTAGAACATGGCTAGAGCATTATAGAGGTCAAATGACATTTTCTTGTATGTAAAAATTTTCTACAGCCTAGTGAATGTTATTTTCTATTAGTCCTTTGGTGTGATATAGATTTGATTATATCCATTGTATCCATTTAGAAAATTGTAGTAATGATAAATTTGATCAACAAATGGTAAAGGAAAATGATGTTTGAATGTTGTTATATTCAAAAATTAAAATTCTATACAGACCCTTCACTTGCCACCCTTCTTTGAAACAATGGCTAATGGGCTAACCCATTTACTATCTATAATACGATAAATGAACCTTGCCTTTAACAACTTCTCTAATTCTTGTTTGAAAACTTTTTTAAGTTTTGGATTCAGTCTTTGTTGGGGCTGGTGACATGGTTTAACAACTAGATCAATGTAGACTTGATGTTGACAAATGCATGGATCAATGCATGTGATCTCATCCTAAGACCATGCAAATTTAGTTTGTCATTTTTACCACTTCCAATAATTTTCTATTCTATTTATTATCAATATTGAAATTTATAATTTTTGATTTTTTTTTTTTGTAATTGGGAAAAGCATATTCAAGTGTATTTGATAGGGCTTTTAGTTATAATAGTTTAGGTTCATAGTTTTCTGGTATCTCTAATTTTCCATATTCAATATCTTCATCTTGTTGCACATTTGTGTAGAAAGGTTGAACTTCTATCTTTTCTATTTTATTGGTCTCTTCAATGTAGGCACTTGTAATTTTATCAACTAGTTCCATGCACATGTTTGATTCTAATTCTTCCTCATTAATCAGCCACTGCATGTCTTCTTATTTTATGACTATTGCATACAAATGCTTTTGTACACACATATCCTTAGCATATTTATTATAGGCTAGGATTGTATCTTATCATAGCATCCAAACTCTCTACATGTAATTGCATCCATTATTGTTGTATGCGATACATGGAACTTTGTGTCTTTGAATGATCTTGGCTTTATCCTTCTTAGATATTTCTAAGGATAAGTCCCTAATTCTAAGTTTAGCATTGATGGTGCTAAACCATGAACTTTCCATGATTATAGGAAATTCACCTTTATTCTTCCCAACATAAATAACTAGGAAATTTGTAGGATAAGACTAGCCACTTACGGTAGTTATTACATCTTCCACTTATCCTAGTGAAACAACAATAGACAGGTTAGCCAAATCTAGTCATATGTTGCACATCTTTAATGAAGGTGAATTCTAGGCCTTGTACATGTCTTTAGAAATGAGATTTATTCCTAACACAAAATTTGGTAGAGCTTTACATGTTTTGCATCCTGCTATTTAGAGATAGATCTATCCTCTTCATGGGAAGCACTCCTATTTTTATTCAGTATGTTATCATTTGTGTAAGCATGATAGTTGTTAGATCCTTTTTTGTTGAAATTGGAAGCATAGTACTATTTTGAGGACTTTGTGTGGAAGAAGCAAGGGTAGATGAAGTTCCTATCAGTCAAATCTTTTCTAGACTTATTCTAAAGAAGGGATGTTTCCTAGATCTTGGTTCACTTATATTAATGATGTCCTCTTGTAGAGTAAGTACCCTAGTAGCACTCTTCTACTATGATTATTTTGGCAATTCCCCTTGCATGATTGATGATGGTAGTCGCGGTATAGGATTAGGAGCTTGATAGGATGGACCTACTGCTAGTTGAGATGTGTAAGGATGTGATTCCATGTATGGGGTTGTAGGCCTATTGTATTTTATTGCATAGTAGGAAGAAGAATCATGGATAAGAGTATTTCTAGAAGATATGGGACATTATACATAGTCTCCATAAGGATCAGGTTGTTAATATGGATACTATTGCCTTGGAAATGGCATCCCTAATGACTGTGGTTGTTACCAATGCTATTGGTATTATTCCTATTGTTGAGAATGAGGCTCACTTGAATATTATGATTATTGATAGGACCATCTATAATTACCTTGTAGATAAGGTAATCATCTTGGCATCTGTTTTTTGACAAACTTTGGATTCAATACATATGCCCCAAACTCTTGTAAGTGGCCTATTACAAGACATCCCTTAGGATGTTCCTATAGGTACACTTTACATCTAGTGTAACTTTTAGAGCTTGAGTTTGTAATTTTCTTAATTGTAGTAATTTTTCCTTTAATTTTATAATGCTCAAATCTACTATTTTTTTCTTCTTCATGTCCTTATTTCTATTAAAAGCTTATTTAGTCATCTCTTGTACTATCTTTAGTGTCATGGTAAAATGTTTTTATAGAATCCCATATTTTCTCTACCTTTGTTGCAATATCATTGACTACTTTCTAAATAGGTAGAGTCTTTCACTTGATCACATCTTCTAAAGTTTCTTCTTCTTATGTTTCACATATCCGTACATCTCTTTTACTAATCTCTATTATACTCTTCAGTGAATTTCCTTTTTTATAGTTCTCCTTCTTCTTTCACTACCTAATCTAGTAATCTTTGAATTCAATGAGATATCATCTATGATAATCTACCCTAGGCATATACTCCATGGTTCTTTCTAGTCTTATCTCTTATCTCATCAATGATGTGCCATAGTTGTTCTCCTTTATCAAATTCATGCCCTTAACATCTATGTAATAATTTGCATTTTTAGAATTTTTTTCTTAAGTTTGACAGTTAAGAATAAGTTTGATATTTATCATTGAAAAGTTCCAACATGATACTCCATCTTCTAATTGATTTGAGTTTTAAAGATCTATACCAACTTTATACTTCCTTAATGAGTGTTCTAAGAAATAACTTTAATTTTTGCCATAGTTATTTCCCCTTGATCAAATTCATGGCCTTGACATCTATGTAATAATGAATAGTATTCGTTCATTGTTGCATGAAGGGATTCATGTATTCCTTGCTTGCATTTTTAGATTTTTTTTCTTAAGTTTGACAGTCAAGAATAAGTTTGATATTTATCATTGAAAAGTTTCAACATGATACTCCATCTTCTAATTGATTTGAGTTTTAAAGATCTATACTAATGAAGTGTCTTTAAGTCAATGCATCGACTAGGCTACGTATACTCAGCCACGTCGATGCGGGCCCATTGATGTAGCCTCCCTATGTCAACATGGCCCCGTTTACGCAACCACCTATCTTGGCCTATAAATAATAGGGCCTTCCGCCTCATTTAGGCACCTTTTGAGTAGTTGTAGCGAAGCTCTTGCAGTTTGTTCCTGTAGGAGATATAATATTTTCCAAGTGCTCGCAGTAGGCGTAAGAAAAGTGATCGGCTCTTTATTCAAGAGTTGATGTATCCGAGCCCATTGATGTGACGGCAATAAAGACGAACTATTCAAGCATTCCTTGTAGCATTTAGACTTAGCTATTTTATGCATTCAATAGTTTAATATGTTTATGCTTTATTAATTACTTGTGAATTACTTAAGTTTTAGTTATTATGATTTCAATCGCTATTGTTCATTTGTAGTTCGTAAAGGCCATAAGTATGACCATCTCGAACGTAACTCAAACACTTGGTAAACCCAGTGACACTTAACGTCTGGTAACCCAGAAGTGTTAGGAGATGCTTAGAATGTGCTCGGAAGATGGGACTGGATACTTATGTTATGAGTAGTTAAGATTTAGATTAAGATAATTTTAGATTAATTAATATTCTAGCCTTACTTTCCAAGATAATTAGCTGCCAAAAAGATAATTAAAAATCTATAAAAATCATTAGCCTTAGTCTCACTTAACCATCGTAACAGAACCTCACAAGTGAGATTAGGATGACAACGATTGTTCTAACCCAAGGTTTCACTGGTTAGAGTTTGGTGTATGTTAAGTGCTTACAGTTTGCAGATTTTGACCGAGTCGCACGTGAACGCTCGTGATTCATATGATTGGGCGTAGGGGTACCTAGCCGCTCATCATTGGCACCATTGCCGGGGACTGTCAGTCTTTCATGCATCATCTAACCTTAGTGAAATTATCATTCAAGTCATTGGAATGGACCCAGGATAGAAATATTTATGCATGCTAGGCAAATTAAAAGTAAATATTAAGGTACATCGATTACATGGCCATTTAATGTCCAACATGTCTTCTCACAGGAGAGAGGTATTCGAACCACTAGTGCCACAAGAATGTTAGGTGATGTACAAACATCCCAATGAATATGTCCCTGATTTCACATTCATGCTACATTAGGATGAACATCTGCAATGGTGGGACATGGAGGGTAGCATTGTGCTACCTCCCGACCAATTAGCTCCTGCGATGCTATATCACAATTTGGGTAGATCGGGCATCCAAGACCGGGTTGTAGAGTATGTCATGGAGGACCATGACTATCAGGACTATCATCCCATGGAGGTTCAACAGATAAGAGACTAGTAGCAGGCAAAGAGATATGAATAGCAGAAGAAAAAATAATTCAGTAACCCCTTATTCTTGTAAGGGTTGCAAGATGATGGGGATCCCATCTTTCATGATACCCTTTCGATCGAACTTCCCCTGGGGCAGCAGATCCTCCAATTAATCATTCATAACAAACCTCTAAGTGACCATGATCCTCATAGGGATGGAGGGTCACATCGCAAGGCTAGGCAAGATGATCAAGGCTACCTTCAGGGTAGATTGGGAGATCGACACCAGAGCGGTGGCGATGCCTCTCCTTCTTCTCTATCCTCTCCCTTCCCTGTACCTTCATCCAGCTCAGGCTCTAAGCATAACATGGGAAGGCTGGAGTGCAAGGACGGTGGTAAACAGGTTCGGAAGGTGCAACATGAGGAAGTGCACGATCAATTGCGTGGCGCTCATTAGCATGAAAGGAGGGGTAGCTGGAATCATCACAAACATCATGGTCCCCAACAGGACTATGATTCAGACGAGCTATTGTTAGCTACTCGGAGCATGCTCCAGATCGCAGAGGCAGTTCACATTCCTAGTAGGCACATGAAGGATAGCCGGATCAAGTGCATTGATATGAACAACATCCCCAGATTTGAAGGGGGATACAACTGTGATCCACAAACCCACCTGCAGGCGTTCCATGATGCCTGCACCCTGCAAAACATTGACAATGATTGACAATAGTTGAAGCTATTCCCTTGCACACTCATCAAAGAAGTTGAAAGTTGGTATCGATCCTTGGAGCTGGAATCAATCAGAAGATGGAGTACGATGCTTGAAATTTTCAATGACAAATATCAAATGTACTCTAGAGTGGCGAATCTAAGACGACAGATCCAAGGTTGGAAACAAGGGAATCATGAACCGTTAGATGCCAACATGAGCAGGTACTACTCATTGTTGCATTGGTGCCCTGGTCATGGTTCCTCTTAGCAGGCACAGCTTCACCACATCATTGATGGGCTCCATTTTGAAATGCGAAGGACCCTTGGCGTGTATGCCAAGGGACGATTGTCGGAGCTAAGGGCCCATCAGTTGCAGCGCCTCATTAAGCAGGTGGCCAAGGAGGAAGGAGAACTTTGGAAAAAGAAGAGTGTAGAAGAATTCAACTGGGACCCTTCCCTTAGAAAAAGGAAGGTATGATTTTGTGATGAGGAGGATGAATCACCACTAGAAGCAGCAGTGAATCGCAAGACTTTACCGTTACAAAATTTTGCATATGAAGTATTGGTAAAGGTGGATAAGATGTGGGACTCTTTGGATGAGAAATTCCAAAGTGTACTGAGAGATTCAAATAAGAGCCCCTAGAGCTAAAGTCTTTACCGGTTCACTTGGAATATGCATTCTTACAAAATGGCAAGCCGGTAATTATCAATGCTGCCCTTGCTTCTGAACAGAAAAAGAGATTGCTGGAGATGGTAAACAAATGGGTTTCTACATTTGCATGGTCATATCCTGAGTTGACTGGAGTTGATCCCAAAGTCTGCTAGCATTAGATCTATCTTGACCCTTCCATGAAGCCACGATGACAACCACAAAGACAGTTGAATCCCAAACTAAAGTAGATCGTAAAAGATGAAATCGAACAATTTCTCAAGGCGGTATTCATCTATTCTGTCACTGATAGCGAATGGGTTAGCCCACTCATTATTTTGCCCAAGAAAGGTGGCAAGTGAAGGATCTATATTGATTTTTGGTTGCTCAATATGACGACCTTCAAGGACCACTTCATGCTCCCATTTGTGGACCAGGTGTTGGACACCATTGCAGGACACCGTTACTATAGCTTTTTGGATGGTTATAGTGGTTATAACCAAATCCAAATATCACCAAAGGACCAAGCCAAAACAACGTTCACAAGTCCATGGGGGACTTTTGCATATAATAAGATGCCCTTTGGCCTGTGCAATGCACTTGCGACGTTCCAACGCCTTGTCCGAAGCATCTTCCAGCAACAAATCAGCAATGGTGTAGAAGTCTTCATGGATGACTTCTCCACCTATGGGGCCACATTCGAGCAAGCCTTGGACCATCTGGAGCAGGTTCTAAAAAGGTGCGTAGACACCAATCTGTGGCTCAATTGGCAAAAGAGCCATTTGATGGTCCAAGAGGGCATTGTGCTGGGGCATTGCATCTCACAAACAAGGATCAGCATAGACCCTAAAAAGATCAGGGTCATCTAAGGAATCACCCGTCAACCAAGTACCATCAAAGATGTTTGATCATTCCTTGGACATACTGGTTACTACTGGCATTTCATTGAGCACTTCTCGAAGATCGCCAGGATGTTGGTAGAACTTACAAAGAAGGATACTCCATTCATCTAGACCAAAGAATGCGAGTCTGCATTCCAAGTGCTGAAACAGAAACTTGTAGAAGCTCCAGTTCTACGGGCACTTGGTTGGTCCAGACCCTTTCACATTATGACGAATGCCTCCAACTACACCTTGGGAGCTGTGCTTACATAGTGTGACGATCAGAAACGTCCATATTATATCCACTGTGCAAGCCATAGCATTGTGGGTGCTCAGCTAAACTACAACATCACCGAGAAGGAGTTGATGGTGGTGGTGTTTGCCTTGGATAAATTCTAGCACTATGTGCTCGGATACAAGGTGTTTGTGCACACAGACCACAGTGCTATTAGGTTCCTGATGAACAAACCAATGGTGAGCCCTCGCATAATCCGGTGGCTGGTGATTCTTCAGGAGTTTGATCTTACCATGGTAGATCAAAAGGGGACCGAGAATGTGCTTGCTGATCACTTGTCTCGGTTACTATGGGATGATGCAGAAGAGGAGGAGCCCTTATCTAACCAATTTCTAGATGAACTCCTCTTCATAGGCGCAGTTGATCCTCATGCACCCAAGGAATCCCCTTGGTTCAACTACATCCTCATCTACCTCACAACCTAGGAGCTACCTGAGGAGTGGAATCATTGGCAGAAACAACAGTTTCTCCATAAGGCCAAGCGTTTCATGGAAATCAACAGCCACCTTTACAAGGTGTGCGCAGATTACTTGGTTCGATGGTGTGTTCCTAATGACGATACACTGCACATCCTTCAAGATGCTCACGAGGGCCCTTGTGGGGTCCACTATGCTGGATGCCAAACGACCATTAAAATCCTGCTTGCAGGGTATTATTGGCCTACACTTTTCAAGGACACCCAATGGTTCACATGATCCTGTGAATGATGCCAGAGGGACAGTGGAATGATGACATGGTTGGAGGGATCTCAATAGTGGATCCAACCACTAGAACCCTTCGACATCTGGGGTATCAACTTCATGGGGTCCATCAACCCCTTGTCAAATGGAAAGGCATACATCATAGTGGCTATGGACTACTGTACAAAGTGGGCAGAAGCAGCAGTCGTTGTTGACTGTTCTTCCAACACCGCCATATAATTTGTCCAGCAAAAAATCATTACCAGGTTTGGAGTGTCGTGTGCACTCATTTCTGACAATGGGACTCACTTCACAGGTATCACTTTTCGGAAACTCATGCAACGCTTGGGGGTGACACATAAATGTACAACACCCTATCACCCCCAAGCCAATGGGCAAGCCGAAGTCACCAATAGGGAGATCACCAAGATCCTTACCCGAACCATTAGCAAATACAGGAAGGATTGGAGTACCAAGCTCAACGATGCCCTATGGGCCTATCGCTCCACTTGGAAACTTCTTGTAGGGTACTCTCCCTCTGAGTTAGTGTACGGAAGTGTACGGAAAGTTGCCAACACTTCCAATCCAAGCAGAACTTCGGACACTATCCACAGCTAGTGACCTCGGCCTTGACCTACCACTAGCACAACTTGAATGACTAATTAATTAAGTGTGCTAGATGAGAACCGATTAGTGGCCCTATTTTCAAACGAAATCCACAAGGCCTATAACAAGAAATGACATGATCTTAGGATTCAGAAGGTCACATTTAGATGTGGAGACAAGGTGTTGTATTGGAATCCCTCACATGTATCTCAACTGACCAAGTTTCAAACACTATGGGAGGGACCTTATATTGTCTCCGAAACCTTCCCATCCAAGGCCTTGCTTATCCAAAAACCTGATGACCCCACCAAAACACAGTTAGTCAACCGCCAATAACTAAAGCCTTTCCATGAGCTCCACGCAACCAGTGCCACCACCTCATCATCACCCGATCGACCACATTCCATATTTCATGTCTCCTCCTTTCCACCCAGTCGTGGGGGAGACCGTCATCCCTATTGATCCATTTCACTACCACCCCTCACCCTTTTGTAATTTTTTGTTTTACACTTTTTTGTTTCACATTTTTTATATTTTACATTTTTTTTTGTTTTACACTTTTTTTGTTTTTCACCATCATTCATACATTTGCACATCTTTCCTTTTCTTTAATTATTTTTCGTTTCTTTGTATCTATCCATTATTTTCGCGTAATTGTTAAGACGTCATCATATTGTCTTCAGGCTTCTAACGCGGTCAATTTTTGTATGATGGGTATTGTAATAGTCTTCCTCGTTATATGGCTCCTGCCATTGTATGGTTTTCCTTGGATTTTACGTTTGTTTTCACTTCATAAACTTGGAAGTGAGTCCACGTCATTCACCCATTCACCATTCCATGGTTTTCTTTCTGTTGCGAACATGCAACCCCTTCACTTAAAAACCTTATAATTAATGTGTGACTTGTGTAGTTCGCAGACTCAGGGATGATCCAATGGTTTGAATCGGGTGTGACTTCAAGGGGAATGCTTTATTCGTCATTTTGTTCTATTCCCTAGGTTGCTGATGTGTCCTTATGGATTTCCTACCACTCCAAGTCTCTCTCCATGGAAGCTTCTGGGTAGTTCGGCCTTGCATGGTGTGGTCCTTACCAAAAAAAGAAGAAAAAAAAAGAGAAAAAGAGGATTCAAAGCACACCCCTTGGTCAGATGCATGTGAACACGCATGGGTCTTTGCATGGTGTGGTTCCCCGGGACACAAGAAAAAAAATCATCACTGTGGGAGAATTCAAAGCACAACTCTTAGACCACCTCTAACGGGTCACACGCACTCGTTATGGGACTTCCTTGGTCCCCTCTAACTTCATCCTGTCTCACTTCCTTCTTCTCACATTACTGGAGTGGTGGTTCTCTGTGGGGTTGTTCTTGCTTCCTTAGGGGCTGGCTGAGACTTCGTTTATTACTACGATGCCACTGACTGCAGATGGTTTTGGGTCTAACCTTAGGAAAGGTTTTACCGGGTCACTTAACCATAATCGCACACGAGGTTTCATGTGGCAAACACTCGGAATTTCCATTCTCTCCTCTCCCTTTGTTCCCATTTCTCTCCATACTCACCTCACTGCCCTTTTTATGTTTTATGGTTTCGTCGTGGTTTCTGTAGGCTTCTCATGCCTTAGCAGGTTCTCTTGGTTTGGAGTCTTAACTAGCCAACACCAATTATTGGCACTAGGGCCCACAGACCCTGGTGTTGAGGGTATGCAGGGGCTACGAAGGCTATTGCCTGCTATGGGGAGGACCCACCTACATATTCCTGGTTTTGCTTGTTAAGCCTTCCATCCTGTGGATTTCTTGGTTGACTGGTTTCAGTGCCCCACCATTTGATTTAGTCCTCGCAGAGTTCTTTTTGAGTCCCATTCTCCTATTTTGTCTCTTTTTCGTGCTCCAATACCCTCCTCATGTCCTCAGCCATGACCGGGCCTTTCATGCAATTCAATCGCTCCAATTTGGCTTTTCAAATTCATCGTTTCGGGTGTTTTATGGGTTGGTCAATGGGTGAATAGGACTGCGTATACAGGGCCCCGTATACGTAGTCCCTGCGTATACGTGGCCGCGTATACGTGGCCCCGTCGACGTAGCACCCAACCCCTATATATACACCCGCTGCGCTTTGCATTTTCATCATCTGAGATCTAAATTGAGGGGACTTTTGCCATTTTTTCTGCGTAATCCTTCCCAAAACACCTACATTCCATCGCGTATCCACATCAATCGATCCTTGCCCTTTTAAGCAACTAGAGGTATGCTTTTAGTCATTGGGGGGGGGGGGGTGGTGCCTTTGTGTAATTAATTAATTAGTTGATTAATTACAAAAGATTTGGTCCTAACCCATAAATTAACACTCCGGAAGACTTAATGGTGTGCCTATGTCAATAACATAACTTGGTCAAACTGAGAAAGTATATACGGACCATCTTAAGCTACTTATTAATGGTCTAACAAGCGGTTATGTTTGATTGCAGATGGCACCCAAACCAAGGCACCCAAGGGACGAAGGACTATCACAACCAAGGGACAAGCACCCATGCACAGGAAGGGGACGAGGTGTGCAACTGCTGGAGCATGCGGAGGGCTCTCATGCAACTGGGCCCTTCTGCGAAAGACCTGACGTGAAATCTGTTCATTAGATTCCTGAAGAGGAGATTCTTGACAAATAATCGCTCGGGGATGAGACTCCTGGGATAGCATCGTGGCATGAGGTCACCTTGACCTAAGCCTGCCTTGATGCTATCATGCCACGCGAGATGCAGCGAATGGTCCTTCAAGAGCTAAATTTTGGACCATTCCTCGAGAATGCACCAAAATACATGAGGCTCCAATTGTAGAACTCTCCGATGTGGCCAGTCATCACAACTAGTGGTGAGTGGTACTTAGGAGAAACTTATCTTTTCTAGATGAATTGGCAACCAGGGTCTAGAGTAAGAATCAAAGACATTTATGTCTCTTACTCTTCAAAGGTGATAGCACAGGCTCTGGGGTTGCCTGAAACTGGGTTAGATGTGGTAGAAATTCCAAAGCAGGTTGATCCAGAGGTAAAGGTGGAATGGACCAAACGGTGCTATGGGGTAGTGCGTAAGGAATTCGGCTCTCTCACCACGGCGGAGAGAATGTACTCAAAGATCGCGTCTTACCACCTGAACCCAACAGTAAGACCTAGCAAAAGCATAGCCTTCTTTGCTCGTGTGTGTGCTACCTTGAGTGGAAAATTTCCCATGAGTCTTCCACAACTGGTGTTTCTGGAGATTGAAAAAAAGTTCGCTGAGAAAGAACGTGGAAGACGAGCTCTCCCCTTTCCCTGCCTAATCCGAAAGTTGTGCAAATAGGCAAGGATAGCATGATATTCTAATGATGTAATCCGGCGCGCCCAAATTGCCTCGTGGCGAGAGATGATGAAAGATAAAACTCCGTGCCACCACCAATGCATGGGCCAGAGGCTGGGGAAGGTTCGTTAGAACCATCGCCCCCCAGAGACGGTGTGATCTTCTCTAGCAATTTTGTGCATCATCTAACACAGCAGAGGCTCCAAGACCAGCGAGGTGTTCAATTTTGTCTTTGAACACAGCCATTTTTGTAATTTTTCCCCCTCTATAACTCGGGCACTTGGTCAATCTCATGTTGTGTCATATGTATGTCATGCATGTGTTTAAGTTATGTGTGTTGTAAATAAGAATCCATACCTTCCAAATTGTAAAGTAACTTGAGGACGAGTTTTTGCTCAGTCGTGGGGGTATGATGAAGTGTCATTAAGTCAATGCGTTGACTGGGCTGCATATACGGGGCCATGTATATGCGGTCGTGTCGACGCGGGCCCGTCGACGTAGCCTCCCTACGTCAACGTGGCCCCGTTTACGTAGCCACCTATCCCGCCCTATAAATAAGAGGGCCTTTCGCCTCATTTAGGCACCTTTTGAGTAGTTGCAGTGAAGCTGTTGTAGTTTGTTCCTGCAGGAGATAGAATATTTTCCAAGTGCTCGCAACAGGTGTAAGAAAAGTGATTGGCTCTTTATTCGAGCATTGATGTATCTAAGCCCATTGATGTGATGGCAATAAAGACGAACTATTCAAGCATTCCTTACAGCATTTGGACTTAACTATTTTATGCATTCAATAGTTTAATATGTTTATGCTTTATTAGTTACTTGTGAATTACTTAAGTTTTAGTTATTATGATTTCAATCGCTATTGTTCATTCGTAGTTCGTAAAGGCCATAAGTATGACCATCTCGAACGTAACTCAAACACTTGGTAAACCCAGTGACGCTTAACGTTTGGTAACCCAGAAGTGTTAGGAGATGCTTAGAACGTGCTCGGAAGATGACACCAAATACTTATGTTAGGAGTAGTTAAGATTTAGATTAAGATAATTTTAGATTAATTAATATTCTAGCCTTACTTTCCAAGATAATTAGCCACCAAAAAGATAATTAAAAAGTTATAAAAATCATTAGCCTTAGTCTCACTTAAACATCTTATTCAAAAATCAAATCAATTTTATTATGTAAAAGTTGAACACGGTCAACCAAGTTGAGCACGATCAACTAGTTTTGGTTGAAACTTGAAAGCAGTGTTTCAAAAGTTGGGAAATATATTGATTCAGGATGTTGTAAGGTTAGAGTGGATTATGTAAATTACATTTAAAGTCATTGATATTTTTTCTAGAAATAAGGTTTGTTAGAAAAGTCGCCAACCCTTCCATCCGCAAAAATTCATTCTAATCCACAACTAAAACTTAAGATAGCAAAAATTCATTCTCATCCACAACTAATCGTTGAAGTGATATAATCCGCAACTAATCGCAAAAATTCATTCTAAACCGCAACTTTGAATCGGTGATGTATCACCGGATTAAAAAACTATTCTTGAAAGTAAACACAACATTAGCAATCACTCTGACATTGAACAAAAAAGCCATCATATTACAGAGCCTACCCTGCTTGGCCAATGTAAAATACCATGTAATAAAACATCATCCAAAATCAACCACCCAAAACCCAATTGCAGATGATAAGAAAAACCCTACCCTCCACCCAAATCAACCAAATCTCCAATCTAAATATATAATCATATAAAACAGCATACACAAAACCAAGAATTTGCGGACGCAAACAAAATTCACTTGCCCAATGTGACTGAAAACTACAATTCACCCAGCAAAAAACTGGAATCTCTGAAAATTAGAAGGATAGAAAGAAGGTACGTACATCCGAGCAACGACCTTGCCCACATATAGAAAGAAGGTACGTGCAACAGCAGCAAGAGCAACGACCTTGCCCACGTGCTGCTCATGCTTGTCATGCTTCTCCTGCTTCTTTGCAGCCTTGTGTTTTTCGTGCTGCAAATATGCAATTCCACAAAGTTTTCATTATTGAAACTTAAACTGAACCCTAGTCCAAAGCATATCCAAAACTGGAAAGAATCACACCAGAAAAGAATGTTGTTTCTTCCGGTCAATTAACATATCCAGAATATAACAGAAAGCGATCAAGAGATTGTCATTGGAAACAAAAGTAAAGCTTTTACAGATGGAATGACAAAATCAAAACATAAAATAACACCATGCCCAAAACCCAGTAATTCATGAACAAGACATTCATGCCAAAGTCTCCACCTGTCATGCTAAAGACGACAAAATTTTGAATCAGCAATGAGCAAAACCAAAAACCACCTGTCGTACTAAAGAATGGACAAAATTTTGAATCAGCGCGAACCCAACAACCGAATCAAGCTCATCGATGAGCAAGAATTTAAAAAAAAAATGAAAAAGGAAAAAACATCTTATCCAGAAACCAAATCAATTTTATTATGTAAAAGTTGAACACGGTCAACCAAGTTAAGCACGGTCGACCAGTTTTGGTGGAAACTTGAAAGCAGTGTTTCAAAAGTTTGGGAAATATATGGATTCGGGATGTTGTCACGTCAGAGTCGATTAGGTTAAAGTTTGGGAAATATATGGATTCGGATGTTGTAACGTCAGAGTCGATTAGGTAAATTACATTTAAAGTCATTGATAATTTTTCTAAGGTTTGTTATAAAAGTCGCGCCAACCCTTCAATCCGCAAAAATTCATTCTAATCGGCAACTAAAACTTAAACCAGCAAAAATTCATTCTCATCCGCAACTAATTGTTGAACCAGTTGGCAAAAATTCATTCTAATCCGCAACTTTGAATCGGTGATGTATCACTGCATTAAAAAATTATTCTTGAAAGTAAAGACGACATTGGCAATCACTCTTTAGTTGCGCCGGAGATTCGCGATTCCGGATAAATTTTGACGAATTGTTAGCGTCGGATTCGGGAGCACGTACACGCATTAAATTTGCAATGGGTACGTATTTCATAATTTCCAATAAAATTTTGTCTAGATTTGTACATATACATTGAAATGGTCGCCTTGCCTTGGGTCGTATTGTTATTGCCTTTTTAGTTTTTGCAATGTCTGCATTTTGCATTAAAATCTTACATTTCATTTCATTGTTAAGTGGCAAGCAAGCAATCAAGATTCATGGCGTTGGCATGAGACGGACCACAGAAAACAAGGGAGTACGAATAAATAAAAAAACACACGGAAATCACAAAAGGGCTACTATGTAACCGAAGGCCGAAGGGGCAAGTATGGGTCATACGGAAAGTTTTGGACGGGGCGTGCAAGGAAAACATTGCATTTGCATGGATTGGCCTGCCTTTGGGAGCGTCAAAGGTTCTGCCATGACTCACACATTCACGCGTGTTTATTGTTCATTGCTGGTTTTTGCTCTTTTTCTCGTATCTCAGCCGAAAAAAGAAAAAACAAAACAGGGTCATCGTCATGGGTCATAAGTCATAAGTCTCAACTTTTTTAAAAATCTGTTTGCTTATAAAGTAACGAAGCCCACTGGCACATGGACAATGGCCATATGCAAGCTCATGACCCTCTGTTTTTACTTTCCCCTTCATCATGACTAGTGCCGATTTTCCAGTGTCTCAAAGGTTTTCGATCATTGTAGGTGAGATGAGTTACTGGGCTGTGCCTAGTTTAGTTAAGTTGTGTATTCTTATAATGCGGTTATCTTCAATGTGGCCCTATGGCGCTACTCACAGGTAGTCTCTAGGGTGCTATCTAGGGTGCTATTCACAGGTAGTCGTTGAACAAAAGTATTAGCAAACCTGATTTGTTATAAATTTGGTTGAGGCTTGATGCTTAATTTCATTTTTGGAAATATTGGAATGAGTATCAAAGGATTTCATTTTATTGCTGTCATTTTGGTTGTTGCAGAAATTATATGTTTGACCAGAAATGGATTATTTAATGGTGATATTGCAATCTGCAATTTTTAAGCATTAACAATATTTTGGATTTACATTTTTAATTTTTTTAAAAAATTAATATCCCGCCTATGAACCCGTCCCCACTTTTTCTTGGGGCACACGTACCCAAACACGTTCAGAATCAGGAATCCGCGATTCCTCGCTTCCACGAATAGGATTATTTTGATGCCATTACCTCCACCACCTGGCAGTGGGATCTCTTGAAATACGCAGCCCAGGTGATCTTTCAAATAACGTGCCTACCACCAACGACCATTCATAAATAGAGAATAAAAACTCGAATGCAATGAAATAATATTTATTAACAGGCCAATGCACATATTGCGAAATCTAAACAGAGAGAAATTCCGGCAATCATAGAATGAGGATATAACCCTGTTAATACCAAGATCTCAAGGCCAGCCAAGGTGCCCAGGATCAGGAACCGATGGTTTGAAAATTGTTTTGGGTATCATGAGTTGTTAAGTATGGTTTTGGGTATCATGAGTTGTTAAGTATGGAAAAGATGAGAAACTGAGTCCGATGGGTTTGTGATTTTGGGCACAAGGAGAATTGCTGCCGCTGCCGGTAACCCGTTCGTATTTGCCACCCGACAATTTCATGTTTGCATCTGCATTCATGGCGGTCACCCTCTCAGGGGAGAGTTTCTCTGCAACTAACAAACCCACGCACCTGATCGCAGCTGAAACAATATCATTTATTTCAGTGTGGCAACTGCCATTTTAGCCCAATGTCTGTTGTATAGATTTGATCTGCACTGACATAGAAATCAAAAAGCTGCAAATACAAGGCCATGCTTACATTCCGTTTTGAATCACAGTTGCCATTACGAGAGTGCCCTTTGTCACTGACAACGTGGTTTCAAAATACTATAAAATGAATTTTTGAGTTCTCAACTAAAACGAATTTTCAATTCCCAAACTTGAGAGATAAACTTGTAAGTCATTTTTGCTTAAATTCTAAGCATCATTACCATGTAGTTTGCTTTAGCATCCTCAGGGCGAGGTTCGTGTCATTCAAAGTTTACATGTTTCATGAGAGGACTATATTAGCAAACATGTCAAGCTAATTCAAAACAAATTAGTAGTGGTGTTTATGGTGGTAGGGTTTTTTTTTCTTTCATGAATGACTCTCTACCTTTACTTTGTCTTATTGTGTGGAGGAAATTTAAAAAGTGGATGAGGTGAAATTCATAATTTTTTTACATGTGGTTGAGGACCTTGATTACGCATATTTTGCTTTTTAAATAAAATTAGTATAGCATTTGTTAAGTTCTTATGAATTAGATCTATGCATTTTGACTACTTTGCCACTATAATGGCTCACATGTGTGTTGACCATGGCTTTGTGTCTAGCATGGGCAATGTTGGCATCAACAAAAACAAAAAGCAATATGAGAGAGAAAGGAGACATCTTTAAGCAGGAAAAAATTGAAACTGTTTCACTATAAACAAAAATGAGAGACCTCCAAACTCCAAAGCAAAAAATATTGAAGGTCAAACACCAATGATCAAATCAACCTTGTGCTCCAATACTAGATGATAACATAATAGATAGCCAATGAACTAAATGCACATGCTTCATTACTAAAACATATAAATTGAAGATCAAATCCCAAAGAAAAGAGGAAAATAGGTAAGCAAGTTACCAAAATGAAGGGAAGAAGAAGAAGAAAAGCTCTAGCAAAAAAGAAAGAAAGTTATGAATTGAAACAACTAGGTTAGTGCACCGAATTGCTCAAGGTCATGCCTTCTTTTTCAATGGAATTTTCTAGGTTTAGTAGGTCATCTAGTGCCTTTACATTGAGGTTGGATCCATGCTACTCCCATGTTCATTTATGTTATGGTTTGTCCTTATTGATCTCGATTAAAACTACATGATTTAGAGGTTGCAATTGATGCTAAGCTAGTTGGTATTAGATCTTCACTTCTGATGTTGAACTAGTTATCATTGGTGGATTTGGATTTAGCAATTCATGCAAGGATTTTGAGCTTTGTTCCATATGCTTGGGCATCTTTATTCCATTAGGATGGGAAAAGTTTGCTTCCTGTAATTTATTAGGCATGGCAATTCCCTCAACAATGATTTTTCTTACTAAGTTTCCTACTAAAGATCTATCATGTAGAGCCTCCATGTGGATTTTGGTTAGGTTCCTTGGCTAGGAGTTCTAGATAAATTTTCCCTATGTGACTTTCTTTTAGGAAAAATTGGCATCTATTAGAAATTTTTTTAAAAACTAACTTCTATTTCATACTGTAATGTGCTCATTCCACAGTTTTGCATCAAGGGGAACATACATGTAGATTTGGATATCTATAAGCCTTGATTTTAAATTTGTCACATAATTCATGATGATCATCTTATTGAAAAGTAAGCAATAAAAAATGCTCTTTGTCTCATAGCTCTATTGGGAACCTAAGAAGCCATATCCAAAAGAAGAAGGACTACATCATGTGTTAATTCTATAAGTGATGGATGAATCTTCTTGGGGTTTTCTTTAATAATAGATGTTGCTCCTTGAAAGAACAGGGTCCTTTTAAGAGGACATCATGCATGTCTTATTGTAAGTCAAATGAAAAAACCATGATGAAATCCTTTATTGGAGTAATTCTAAGGTGATATCCAAACCATAGCTTATATACCCATTCAAAGTTTCTTTCTAATGTGGGAACTCTTCTAGAAAACAAACATATGAACATATGGACATACTTATAGCCTTGTTGCTATGTGCTGTGTTTTGATATTTCTAGATGTGCCTTGTCATTCTCTTTCATCATGGTAAAGTCATTGCTTACTGTCTAGGTTGCATCCTTCTTAGAGTTATCTTCATAACCTACATGCATGTCCTTTATATCCCAGAGACCATACTCATGAATGATAATTCGAAGATACATGCCATGTGAAAATAGTTGATCTAAAAATCGTGAGGTGTAGTTTTTGATTGATTTGCAAGGTCAAATTCTTGAGTCTTATTTTCTTTTTCCTTATGAAGGTTGCGCTGGTATCCTACTTTATCTGTGTCCTCCTCCTCTACCTTAACTATTTCCTCTTGACCTCTTTGATTTCCACCAAAGCCACCTATTTGTGATATACCTAAGTTACCTACTCTACAGGAGTTGCTACTTCCTCTACTATCTCCTAATGACTTGGTCATTTTCATTATGAGGCCCACCTAGCTGGAATATTATGATGATATATTTTTAGATATTTTGATGGTATTTTCATATATGTGTCAAGTTCCATTATTATGCATAATGATTTTGTGAGATGTATTAGATAAATCTTTGTGAGTAGACATGATTATGATGACATGCTAGTTGGTTCTTTAATAGGTCTTTTATTTGGAATTCCCATGAGTAGGTTATAAATTGGGGGTCCTAAATTGGAACATGTAAATTAGAAGTGGGATTATAAAATTTATCATGGAAATAAGTTAAAATTCTAATTTAATTTTTATTAATATAAACCTAATTTATTTCTTTCCTTTCCATGATTATGCAATTTTCTACTTTTAAGTGGAAACCTTTACTTGTCCATTTTCTTATGATTCTTTGTATATATTGGTAGTTCTAGGACTGTTTAGAAGTTGGTCTCCCACTAGTAGCAGTTTTGGAATTTTTGGTTTAGGTTTTGGTAGAACAATAATGGAGTTATGCCTATGTTAGTACTTCATTGCTATCATATTTATCGTCAAAGACTTCAGTTAGTTTGATGGGTAGTTTTTATCTTTTTATTTGATTTTTTCTACTTTGGAATAGTTATGCATATTCACGAACTAAAATCCATGGAATAGTTAGTAGACTAGATGTATGATGTTCCAGTTTATCATCTTATGAAAAATGGTGTGTTCTTATTATATTTAGAATTGTATACATCCAAACTTATGTGTTTTGGATTTAAATGGATACTTTAAGTGATTATATCTAGACATCACATACACTTTCTAAAGGCTATAAATGCCATATTACAGCTTCTTGGGGATGCATAGGTTGTCTTTAGATGTTAGATTTCTATGGGAATTTAATGTGCTTGTTTATCATTTATTATAAGTCATGTGGTTTTCTTGTTTTTTCTATTTATACTCTAATCATGGATTATGCTAGGATGTTCATCTAGTCATATTAGGTTTTTGTAAGATTATGAGTCACAATGTCCTTGTGGTGAGGGTTTTTAGTAGAGTTGTGGGTCATGGCATCCTTGCAAGATAGTAGCATTAATAAGGATTAGTTGATGTGAATTGTGAGTAGCAAGGTTGTAGTGGAAACTATGGTTTTTCTATTATGAATTTTTTAGTTATTAAAGCAATCTATGCTTAGATCATTGCTAGCTCATAATGGATGCTACAACCCCATTGCAAGTCATGGTTAGCTTGCATTTGAAGATTTCTAAAACATCATAAGTCATGGTTTAGTCATGGTAGCATACTTTGAGGTAATTGATCCCCTACTATTAGAAGGTATAAACTTGAAATAAATAATCTTAAGTTGAGCATGAGGACTTCTTCTGGATGAGTATGAATGCATGAGGTTACTTGTATGATGTGGGTAAGACCTATAGCACCATGTGCTTAGGTTGATAGGAATGGTATGTATATGGATTAGGATAGTTAGCATATGCTTCCATTATGAGTTTTGACATGTATGTGTGTTGATTATGGATGTGGATATGGTATTTATAAATTCATGAGTTAAGTTTGTTTAGTATTTCTATAGCAAGTTAGATTAATATAGGATATTGGATAATGCATGTAGCATGAGTTACTTATGATCATTAATTTGGCACAAATTCATAATTGTGCATGTAGTAGGGATTACTTGTGACTGTGGAACAAGTGGATCTAATACAAAAGAGTGGAACAATTGGTGATAAGGTGCTCTAGAGATAGTATTGGGTTGGCCTCCAATAGGATGCATTAGTAAGGCTCCTTCCCCATGTCTCACTCCTAGGAGTAGGAGAGCAAAGGTTTGATAGTTCCTATGGATGGTATTAGGTCTAGTAGAGCCATAGACTATATCTATGGCCTATCCTCTAGAAGGCTAGTAGCTTTGAATCACAAGTTAACAAGCAGTAGCATTCGTATTAATAATAAAGACTAATAAAAGAATTTCAAGCACAGGATAGAGATAAATACTCATGACAACAAATGCATGCTTTTATACTAAGTGCAAATTTATTGGTTGCCATAGGGATTAATGGTTATGCATAGATTGCTTTTTGAGTTGGTTTGGCTATGTATTAGTACAAGTAGCAATGTGAGTTATTATGATTAAAAATTGAGATGATTTCTAAAAGTTGTGATGGTGAGTTATGCTTACTTGATTGTTATGATTTATATGATCACATTAAGATTTGGATGTGGTATGATGTATGAATGATTATAGTATATTTAGGTTAGCATCATCCTTGGTTCAGCATATGATTGTTGGGATTATGAGTAGCTTTGTGAGATGATGCACTTATGATAAAGCTATTGATATCCATAGGTATGTGTGTATGCTTAATTATAGACCAACCTTGTTGTAAGTTGTTATTATCCCTATTATTGTTATCCAATTCAAAGTCCTTTAGGCATCCAGTAGGAGAAGTGCAAGGCTCTCCATTCAATTTATAATAACTATATTTTATGCAAGTGATGTAGTCAAAAGTACTTGAGGGTAGTAAGATTTAAAGATAGAATGAAGACATGCTTCCTTGGTGCATAGTTATACTTGTTGGACCTAGAAAATTTGATTGCTAGAATAAAAACTAGAATATCCAAAGTGTCAGAACAATTTTAGCTTTGAATCCTAAGGGCTTTCAAAAATGCAATTCAAGGTGCTTTTGATGGTCTAGCCAATCACCCAAGGACTTATCGAAGTGTCAAATGTAAATGTAAACGAAAATGTGAATGAAAAAATAAACATAAATGGAATTATAGATCCAAGATAAAAAAAAGATAGAAATGGAAACGTGAAATCAGTTTTCATGCTAAGTGCACAAGAAGTTGCTTGAGGGAGTTTAAAGTTCGTTGGAGCTTGCAAGCTATATTACTCATGAACTCCATGATCTAGATTCTTTCTAACTCCAGTTTCTAGCAATCCTACACTAGTTTCCATTGGGATTAGTAACTTATGATTACAAATTAGTGTTCCACCATTGGTGCAATGGTCTTATGTAGAAGTCACTCTGTCCAGCACCCGTTTTTACTACCAAAGAGATTGCAATGTCACTATGACTCTTGGTTGCACAAATGCTTTTAGGCTATAGAAAATACTCCAAGTTGGGAATTGGAATAAAGTGTCTACACAGGGTTTATATAGGCCATGGATTTGCTTATTTTGGGCTTTGCAAACTACTATCATGATCACTAACAAGTTGATGTCAATTTGCAAGTTACAAAGGCTACAATCCTTAGTCTAGTTACTATTTATAATAAGTTTGGAATACATTATAGCCACCAAAGCCCATCATTTTACTATAAATAGTAAACAAACTTTTGTGACTATGCTGACATCATTATCAAGTCTTGATGCTCAAAATATTCATATTGGCCTTGCTCTACACCACCATAACCTTGCCACAACCTCCTCACATAACTTGTAGTTTGATTGCATACATAGGAAAGGTATTGGCCTTGCTCTACGCCATCATAACTTAGCTACAACCTCCTCACATAACTTGCCATCTGATTGCATACATAGGGAAGGTAGAAAAAACAAAGACCTCTAGTTAAAATGATCTCATAGGTGCTTAGGTAACTCCCTTTTCAACTAGCATTCTAATCAGATGAGTAATGCTCAACCATAAGAATAGTATGTATATGTTAAAAGCAAAGTACTCCAACTACTTGTAATTACAACTTGAAGGGCCCAACTACTAGATTAATGATAATAGCATGATTGTGGATGTATTAATTTTAAATAAATCGAGAGCCACAACTATCATTATATTCATTAAAATAAATTTTTAAATAAGATTAATGGTGAGTATTCTAGTGAAATACCTTTAATTAATGGTGTCAACTAGAATTGTAAATTTTGTTTTATAGTGTTTTAATAGCACAATGAGTTTTTTAAAAAGTATATCCATGAAGAAGATGGTGCATATGATGGTAATTAAGCATTTAACATCCATTTTTGAATAAATTTTAAGTGTATAAGTTGCTGTCAGTGTTGTTACTATAATAAATGATGACTTAATTTTAAAATATAGAAGCATCTCACCATCCTTAGTTTTGTTGAAGGAATGGATGAAATTATAAGGATCCAATGAAAAAAGGCCAAAGCAACTAGGCATTAGTGGATATCATTGTTGTTTTGTTATTTGCTAATTAAAAATACAAACTTCTAAACTTACTATTGTTGATGCATAAATTTTGGATACATCAACATCCAAAAAAACTCATTTAGGGAGACTATTGCCTAGGGCACCTCCCATATGAGCATGGGAAACTTGGGAATACTCTCAACTGGAAGGGCAACGTGGTGCATAATAAAACATGATGTTCAAGATGC
This sequence comes from Gnetum montanum, assembly GCA_015680685.1. NCBI lineage: Eukaryota > Viridiplantae > Streptophyta > Gnetopsida > Gnetales > Gnetaceae > Gnetum > Gnetum montanum. The sequence continues at coordinate 1,909,334 of MNCI01021399.1, forward strand.
CAGTAAATTAAATGATTTTAATATGTAATTGAAAATAGTAGTCTAAACAACTTTAATAAGGAAATAATTGTTCATTTTAAAGTGGTAATAAGGGCACTCTTGAATTAATGAAATGTGGGAAGAAAAGCATGGAATAACTCACACAAAGAATAAGTAGAGTTTTTAAAAGAAACACAAGCCCTGTGCAATAGAGATCATAGTTCAATTACATAAATTTTAAAAGTAATGGAATGAAATGATAACTTAGCTCAGAAATGAGCACAAATTAAATGACTTCTAGTGGCTCTAGTTGAGCTAAGGCTATAGCCACTGGTAATGTTCCACATGACTACCTACTTTTTGCTATCGCATGCTCTACGTGCTTGCTAATGCATGAAGTTGACTCTCGTCACTTACTGTCCACCACCTACTGCATTGCTAGAGGAAGATAGAGATCTCTTACCACCCCTCTTTGTCACATTGCCCATTACTAACTACTCCTACTGCTACTACTATAGCCACTTGGAGTTTTTGTGGATGCTGCTGCTGTTGACATCATCCAAAGTTATCGTATGCGCATATTATCTTCCATTGATCAGTCCCCCCTAACCACTGGCTACAGCTCCCACCATGTGCTTACACTATCTACTAGCTGACTACTACTGCTGCTACTAACCAGATAGTTGATGCATCCTTGCAACATCACTATGCATCACCAAGAGAGAGGGAGGGTGAGAAAGAGAGAGAGAGATCACTTGTTGACTCACAATCATGCTCCACCTAGCTGATCTCCATCCCCCTTCTAGAGAGAGATCCTCTTCCCTTTATAGGCCACTCCCCATTGCCCTTGAATGTCCATGTCTACTAGTAATGTCAATTACATCTACCATTGTCAATTATGTCCACCTATACCATTACTACATTTGTAACATTTTCCACTTGCCCACATCGGTTACATCGCATCATCCATGTCCACCACCATCAGTAAATTGCCACCAGGTGTAGCATCCACTTCCACACATTTTTGGGTGAGCATACTTTGCATTTAATTTTTGACAAACAGAGGCATTATTCCCATGAACCCTAGGAATTGCATCCCTAGATATCCCTTTCCCTCTATAAACTCTTTAGGTAGATTGACTTCTTACATTCCAATGCCTGGTCTCAATATTTGAAGATTATTACTATTTAAAGATAAGAACCTTAATGATAATTCAATCTTTACCCTAGTAATTAGACTAATAAGGCAAGGCCCCATGCCTAGCATGGGTGATGTTGGCATCAACACTTAGCCCCCAAACTAAAAATTGCATGAAAGTGCAAGGAACATCAAAACCATAGAAATTTTAAAAGAAGATGCAAAAGATAGAAGATTGAGAAAATCACAAAATAGAGAGATCTTGAAATTTGAAAGTAAACTATATTGATCTAAACATGATTAAAATAACCATTTAAGCAAGAGATAACTAAACATGGGCCATCCTTGCCACACCATCTTATTTAATTAAGCTCAAAACATATACTCTTTATAAATCATAACTTTAACTAAATGGATACACATAGATATAATTAAAAAATATAATTAAGATCTCATTTGCAATCTTCTTACAAGGTAAAAGTACAAAGTATGCAGATTACTTTGAGCATAAGACTTATGCTAAACTTAATGAAGAAGACAAGCTTATCTTAGATGATGGCTAGCCACAACTTTTGGATTTTTCATTGGTACTCTTTTCTTTTCTTTTTTTTTCTTTAACATTTAGAAAGGAAATGGGTGAAATAGGATTATTTGCTTTTTTCTTTTTTTTTTCCGAATCTTGGGGAAATAGGTTTAAAAGGGGAATGGAGGCTAGGGTGAGAATGGTTGTTGGACCCCATCATACTCAAGAACTTATTACACTGCAAATGAACATGGTCCTCATTCTTTTTCTTTTGTTTCTTTTTTTTCTTAAGGAAACTTTGCTCATGGTGTACTTCATTCTTAAGGTAGGAATTCCACCATGAGTCTAGCCAATTAGCTGTACTACCAAAGAACATGATCCCTTCAAAACTTTGCCCATGGTGTAATTTAACCCTCATGCATGTGCCTTTTAATTATAATCTAGATGGCATCATAGTAGGTTTTTTGGGTTGCTATGGATTCTCAAGTGGAGATGAACAGACTCGACCCTGTTGTTCATAGGATAGCCATGGATCATCGCACTTGAGGGTTGGGGCTTATGAGAGGGCAAAAGGTATTTTCCAAGGTCACTTAGAGATTGTGGCTAATCATTCTCCAAATTCACATATTCTACACTCACATGATCATGATGATTACATGATAAGTTAGCATAAATTTTGTCCTCCATAATCCAACATAACTAATAAACTAAAACCTTGAGATAGATTGCGAAGAATCACAACATTATTGAAATGTATCATATAAAGGAGATTTTATATAATAGTAATAGGATATATCCTATAAATCATTATACTTACATTATTTTCCAATGGTGTTATAATGATCCAATGCCTAGTAACTCAAATCACTATGATGATTACTAAAATCATATGAAATGCACAAATCAAATGAAAGCCATTATGCTAAAAAAGAAATGATAGAAATGCAAAGAAAAAGTAGAAATGCATCTATATACAAATGAAATGCATGGTAAATGGGAAGAAAACATGCAACGAAGGATCTACCAGGTGTCCATGTGGGGCACCTGAGTAGAAATCCTTTAAATGAAATGCATTAAAATTTCTATGTAACTTATATCCTTGCAAATCAGTAATTTTGTAAATATCGGGATCAATGACATCTATAACTTAGAATGGACCTAACCACATAGGAGAAAACCTACTTTGAGGACCTTTCTCTTTTAGGACTAGATCTCTTATTTTAAAGACTTTACCTACATATTTCTTGTCAAACCATCTATTAACGATTTGCTAATGATTGAGATTATGAAAATCAATACATAATTGTACTTCACTTGTTCATTTTCTATCAAGCACTAAACTTGATGTCCAACCTGAATGTTTCATAAGATGAATAATTTTAGATTCTAAAAGTTCATCAAGCTCTTCTTTCGTCCAAGTTTCAATCTTAGGTCTGATAGGTCTAAGTTTTTGTAAGTCATCGAATACAACGTTTCTAGTTGCTATTTTAGGAGAGATCTTATTTGAAAAATATGACATCATCTAATATAATTTCTTCATTATTTTGAGAAACTTTAAAGAATTAATCACTAAATGTACCCTTGGATAATAAAAATTCATGAATAGGATCATCATCATCAAAGCTCTCACCAACTAGCTACCCATCAAAACTACTAGAGGGAGATAGAGATCTCTTGCTACCCCTCACCATCATGCTGCCTGTTGTTGGCAGTGCTTGTAGCTAATGTTGTTGCTATGGCTGCAACCACTGGTAGCTATCATTATTGCTGCCACCACTAACATTGTCCATAGTGCTATATGTGCTTGCTATCTTCGACCAATCTCCCACCATGCACCTGCACTGTCTGCTAGTTGACTACTATTGCCACTACTGACTAGATAGTCGATGTGCCCCTACAATGTTACCACGTGTCACCAAGATTGAGAGAGAGAGAGAGAGAGAAAGAGAGAGAGAGAGAGAGAGAGAGAGAGAGAAAGAAAAAGAGAGAGAGAGAGAGAGAGAGAGAGAGAGAAAGAAAGAGAGAGAGAGAGAGAGAGAGAGAGAGAGCACATTTGTCAACTCACAAATGTACTTCGCCTAGCCAATCTCTATCCCCCTTCCAGAGAGAGACCCTCTTCTTTTCATAGGTTGCTCCCTACCACCCTGGGATGCCCACGTTTGCCACTAACATTGGTTACATCCACCACTATTGGTTATGTCCACCTTTGCTACTATTGCATTTGTAATTTTTGCCACTTGCCCATGTTGGTTATGCCACATCACCCACATTCTTCATAACGTCTGCACCTACAATCTAACCGCCCACATTTGCCACCACCAGGCATAACGTCCACTTCCACACATTTCTGGGTGAGAATATTTTGCATTTGATTTTTGACAAACAGGGGCATTATTCCCATGAACCCCAAGAACTACATCCTTGGATATTCCTTTCCCTTTATAAACTCTTCAGACTATCTTCTTGCATTTTAACGTTTGGTCTCAAAATTTGAAGGTTCTTATCATTTAAAGACAAGGACCTTTAATGATAATTCAATCTTTACCCTAGTAATTAGACTAATAACTCATGGCCCTATGCATAGCATGGGAAATGTTGGCATCAACAACTATAAGTTCAGATGATGATGCTGCTGCTCTGCATGCAATGCTGCTAAAATTAACATTGAACTGTGTTTTGGATGGTCAATTTTCAGCATTCCATCTTCACAGCCTATGAAATTGCTAGTTCTTGCGCATGACCACAATGTTGTAACTTCAAAAATCATCCCAAAATGTTTCAATTACTCTACGGGTTCCAGATGCACCACTTCTGATTTCAAAATCTCATCTTATAGTTACTTAACATGGTATTTTACTTTTAACCATTTCCAAACTCTAAATTTGAAAAATCGCCCTTGAATCCATGTTAAGGATACAAGCACATTTGCAGTGTTTTCAGGCTTTGCGTGTAGAACTTTTGCCACCATTTGCAGGCTATTTTCTTTTTATTCTGACAAAATAAATTAGTGGGTTCAAATTTTTGTGTCTGAGAAATGGTAATGCCAAGAGAGCATATAGAGCAGATTCAGGGTCACGTAGGCGCTTTAGCCAGGGAACAACTGCAAAAGTTCTCCATTGGAGCAGAGGTCTGGAACCCTTTAACTGTAGACCTTCACCATGACGTTCGCCATCTTTCAGTTGAGCTTTATAGCAAGAATGTCCATTTTGTCATGCAGCTCATCCTTAAACGCATACAACTTGGGAAGCCCAAAGGTAGTAATTATTGGAATAATACTCATTTCCTTAACTGGATTCTTTTTCCCACTGGTATTACCATTTCTGGTTCTGTTGTCATCAAACACATTTGGAAGGCATGGTGTTATATCAGTCAGTTTTGGAACTTTAACACTATCACTATCTCTTCCTCTACACTTGATAAGCTTTCTCCATGGTGGATTCCCATTCACAATGAACCTTGGGCCATTAAGCGTCCTCGTCTTTGTAGCACTTGGGATAAGCTTGGCATCTCCTCCCTCTCCTCTCTTCGCATTCATAATCGTTGGATTACTTGGACTGAATGTCACCTTATTTACGGTATTAATGCTGCTCAAAAGTCTACCTTTTGTACGATTTTGGATAGCTTGAACAAAAGTGTTGTTATTCAAGACTCCCTTGGTGGTTTTTTAGATCTTTCTTGGATTTCTGGTCATCAAGTTTTTCCCTATCATTCTAAGAGTGTTTACTCTCTTATTAATTCCACTACTAATATTTGGCCTAGATTCAACCATCTTTGGCAAGTTAATCTTAATGTTCAGGTTTGGAAGCAACGTATTCAGACTATTTGGACTATTCCTACTTCTTCAAAGATTCAACATTTTCTGTGGTATCTGATTCACCAAGGTCTTCCTGTGGGTGTTCGACGCTCTCATCTGGGGGTTCCTGACCCGCGATGTCCTATTTGTCACAGGGAAGATGCATTTACTCACTGTTTTTTTTCTTGTCCCCTTGCTCATAGCTCTTGGCTTTGGTGTGGCAGGTTTTTACAGGGTTTTCAACCAAGCTTGGACGAGGTTCTTTTTGGTGACACTCCGCATCTTCAAGGCTCTTTGATTTATATCTGGTGTCGCCTTCGTCCCCTTATTCTCCATGCTATCTGGAAATTTCGTTGTAATGTGGTTTTTCAACGTGATTCTCCTACTAATATTCTCTCCTTGTCTATTCAAGGAGACATTGTTCAACAGCTAATGCTGCAGTTGAGCTCTTGAACTTTTTCTCTCTCGTTTTTCCTAATTTTTTGTAGTTCCTCTTTTGAGGGAAGCATGCCCTAATTTCTTGCAGTTTCTCCTCTTTTGAGGTGAGCATGTCCTAATTTCTTGTACTATTTTCTTTATTCTCTATTAATTAAATTTATTTTTTGGGGTCCGACACCCCCCCCCATGCAGCTCATCCTGATTGTAACCTTTCTCTGGTTTTCTATGGCACTCCTCAATTTGTTTTAATTTGATTTTACTTTGATTCTCTATATTCATTTTCTTCCTGATGAAATTGGGTTCATTTTCCAAAATAATAAATCCTAGAACCCCAAGAATAATGAATATCCAACAGGCGTTGTTCCATCTCTGGAGCTGGTGATGACTAGCAAACACATAACAAGCACTGGAGCCTCTGCAACTCTACTCGTATTTAACAATGAGAATGGCTTCTCATCGACAAACCCCAGATCCCTCTGTAGTGTTGGTTGTTCCACCAAGAAAAACAACAGATACAACCAAGTTGCCAGAAATGCAATGGATTGCCAATGTTTTGCATTTTCTATTTCTGCAATGGAAACCTATTTCAAAACGCTATTGCTTTAGGTGTTTACTATTCTTGGCATATTAATATTTTTTTACTGAGAAAATTGAAATGCTTTCCCATAGTTATTAAACGAAATACATTTAAATTAAGGATATTTCACCATTAACAGTAATTTCTTTCATAATATATGAATTATATTGGTAGTTCGCTTCCGATGTATCACTTCTATGTCATTTTTGACATGGAAATACTCAATTTTTTCTAGATTATTACTTAGATTCTTTATGCCATTTCTTTTCTGCAACCTTTTCCTTGGCCGTTTTGCATCATGTTTACCTTGTTGTCACATTGCTCCATTTCTCGTTTGTGGTAACTATGAGATACAAGGGTTACATTGGTAAAGAAGTTATGACTAAATACTAAACAACAATATATAATTACATATCTTGTTTGACCGAATAGAGACATTTTTTTTAAAATTTAATATTTTAGTTTAAAGCATCATTAAGACAATTACATCATTCTTTTTAGGACCTGTTATAGTTTTATGCATTTAGGATTTTTGCTTCTACAGGTATTGGCTTTAAGAGTGTGTTCTTAGTATCCAAACAACCATTTGTATTCAACAATGGCTATAGTATTAGGTTCAATAAGACACCTTCACTGGGCATTGATATTCGGTGTTGACGCATAAATTTTGGTCACACCAACACTAGAAAAGAAAACTCATTTTAGGAGACTATTGTCTAGGGTGCCTCCCGTATGGGTACATAAACCTAGGAATAGTCTTAGCTAGAGAGGGCTATGTGGCCTTAAAATTTAAATTAAATAATTATCTTCAATACAATAAGTAACTAAAAGAAATAAATTTTCCCTGGTCCCACTGATGTTGTTGGTCCATGACTACTAATGGTGTCCATTGCTGGGAAGGAAGACCATGATTGCTGCGAGAGAGGGAGAGAGAGAAAGAGAGCTTACCCACTGCAATCTACACAGGACAACAATTGTAGTTCTCAAAGCCCTGCCACCATCTGCCACCTTTTGTGCACCACTATATAGAGGAAGATTGTCTATCCATATCTACACCACTAAGACAAGTTGTTGGCCCAAAGAAAATCGTATGTCTCACGCCTTGCACATGCGTTGCACTACCGTAGACAAAAGAAAAAGAGAGAGAACCCTCTTACATTGCTCTAGAGATCCCAATAATCCGATTTTGAGTCACTGGCTTTTGTCTTGGACCCTCCTCAAAGATACGCCAGAAGCCTGTAAAATACAAGAAAAGAAAGGAGGAAACCACTACCTTTGGAGAAGAAGTCATCCCCTCAAGACTAATAGCCAAAGCCTCCCCCTCTAGACTGATAGAAAGAGCCCCCCCTCCAACTAATCCATGTCTACCTCTATTTATAGCTGTTGCAACCAACCAATAACGGTGCCCCTGTTCTACTGCAATGGCTGCATCACTGATGACTGCAATCACTGCCATGAATGGCCACCACCTAGCAATTATCATAGCCAACTTTGTGTATTTACATTTCACATTCTGCTGCCATTACTCACATTTGCAGGGTGCCATAGTAATTGCCGAAACACTACACATTCTAAAGTAACCACCGACCTGAATAGCCACCATTTCTATTGCTACATGTAACTCATGCATAACTCCTTCTCCACCCGGCAACCATGAATGCCCACATCTGCATGGTAACACCAATGTTCTACTTGTAACATGCACCACTAATGACTGCAACTGCCACCATGAATGGCCGCCACCTGACCATTACTATCCACGATCTCCAATTTAAGTGCCCACTATGTCCTACAAAAATAGTTATGTAACCGGTGAACGTTATGTGCGGTATGCATTTGCAGAGAACATTAGATGCCTTCATGTCATTTTATAATGCCCCTGAGATCAACGTAAATCTCTGTTACTATGTTGTTTTTCTTTTTTAAATTGCCAATGGTTGCTATTATTGTCTAAATAGAGACCATGGCATAAATGCTATACAGTTTCAAGGCATGAATATTGTCTAAATAGAGACCATGGCATAAATGCTATTATTGATTGAAATCAGTGAAAGATTTGGAAGTCTTGATTTAACAATCTTTGATAGTAACGTTCATTGTTACCATCCCTTGCATGATTTTTATAGTGGTTACTGAGAGAGAGAAATAGAGACATTGATAAGGATGTGAAGTGTTAACATCAACATTTTGGAATGGGTTGGAGGAAAACCCACATTGTAGGAGATTCAGGAAATTTATGGAAGTATCTCTGAGCTTCCGACTACCGCACTTATTCTGCCATTCCATGAAGACAAAATTGAGGTAGTGAAAGAGTAGCTGGGAAAGATCCATGCTGAAGTGATTCTGTTCATGTCCAAGCTCAAGAAGCTCAGTGTCAGGAATCATCATGATTTTCATGAAAACAAGAGCAGTAGTAACATCAACCTAGTTCAAGAAATCTCTATTTCCAGAGATTCAGAGTTTGTTTCTGCCAAAGATGATGACTATGCACAGTCATCCATCCTTCATCTCTCTGCAATCGAGTCAAATGAAAGCATGGAATGCCGGTACTACGTATGGATACACACTTACACAGGTTCCCAGTCAAGCCTAAAAATCAAGTGTAGGACAAAAACGATGTTCGGGAATGGGATATTACACTGGCTTTTCCAATTGCAGAGAGATTGGGTAGAAAATGTAAAAGAAATGACCAATATTCTTCTGCAACCACCACCAGCAGCTGCAGCAAAATCCCTGCAGGTGCTCATATTGGAATTTATTCATTTCTTCCCACATGATCACAGGGCTACCATTTATAATCCAGGCAGATTTCATTCTTTAGGCTTCCAGGGAAACAATTCAGTTTAGCAACAAATGGAATCATGGCATCTTGGATTGCATACCCCAGTGCTTCTGCTCTACTTTTCTTTCATTTGAGAAAGAAGAGCAGGTTATTCCCCCAATTTCCAAAGGTTGGATGTTCAGATATTTGCCCACGCAGGTTCTCCATCGAATCCAACTGAGGCCTATCAGGTACAAAATCCTAGAAATCCTAAAGAATAAGAGAATCATTTACTGTGACTCAGTTGAGTACTGCACCCCTGTCGGAGAATCATCCCCAAGTTCAGAGAAATCGTGGAAGGTTTTGGGTATGCTTCATATTTTGCTAGGTTCTCCATCGTCCATGATAAAATGGAGAAAAAGGAGGAAGTTTTCAAGTGCCTAGGTGTTAAATATTTGGACAATGAATGGTAGGCTGAATTTCTCTTGAATTCTGGGATGGCTTTGGCCAAGAAGCTAATATGTCTGAGGCAATGGAGGGTGGGAGGGGAGTGAAATTTGCCACCCTATCATGTCATGCAACACAACACGTAAGATCCCATGAAATAGAAAAAAAAATGCTATAACATTGCCAGACATTGTGATGCGTCAGTGCAACAAAACCTGCTATCTAGAATGATGCATTCTACTATCCAGAAGGATGCATCAAAGCCTTCCACCATTACAGCCTGAGCAGCACTGTAGAAATTTATTTTGCCATATGAAATCTACTGTAGAAAATGAGCTAAAAATCAATGCCTTATTTGAAACCTTTTTTACCTGGTAAACATGTTTAAGAAATTTTTTTTTTGAAAAAATGGGTCAACAAAACATGGGTAATCAAGAAAAAACCTTTATATTCAAAGAGAACTCTCATTAAGTACTAAACCTAAGCACTAAACTAAAGTATTTAACAGTGATGTAGCAACTTTTTTTATAAGCTCATCATCTAATCTTCTTTACACATCTAAACCATCTAACCTACCATTTATATAGAAGTCACTCTAAGTTATACTATTTATCTATTTTTTCTCTCTTTTGGTGATATTCAACATCTATCAAAGCATTCACATTTCCTTCACATTGATTTATTAATCATGCCTCTTTTATACTACAATAAATTTTTCAATAAAGTTTAATTCATAATAGAAAGGCCCAAGATTGATAGGAGTGACAAACACTTGAAATGAAAGTGAACTTAAGAACTTGCATTGCGTGGAGTCTCTATGATCTATCTTGGTGGACTAAACGTGAGAACAATTAGAAAGCTACATGATGATCTAAGAAATATTGCATGAAATAAAGATGCAACAGAACCCACTTTCATTGTTTTAAGTAAAAATTAGTAAAATAGTTGTAATTAGTCTAAAATAGAAGTATTTATTGAACAATGTAGCATTCAAGATGTATGATTTAGATGTTATTTTGATATTTAAATTGCAATTGTTTGTTTAACCAAAAATATGTAGTATTAATAGAAAATGTAGCATCAATATTTTGTTTGTTTAACAAAAAAATGTAGCATTGAAAATGTATGATTTAAGTGTTATTTCAATATTTAAATTGCAATTGTTTGTTTAATGAAAAAAATGTAGCATTGAATATATATGATTTAGGTGTTATTTCAATAATGAACAATAAATTTGATTAGTTATGTTTAGCTACATCTGAAATTTCGTGCATGCATCCTGTCATAGTATCATTAAGCGGCTTTTGAAAATTTGCATTTGGCTTGGTAGCTTATGAAAGCATTTGTAATAATTTTATTTTGGAATTGCCCGTGTTAGAATTTCAACCTACCTATATTTTATGATTTTTTTTTCTATCAGTATCACCCAGGAGGCTTGAAGCTAGAAGCTACATGCATTTGAAATTTTAAGAAGCTCTGAATATACTGAATGTCTTCATCTTCTTTGAATGTTGTTTTTGCTTAAAAAAAATAATTAAATTCTACTCATTGCCTGCAAAACCACTCCACTAGCTTAGATATATATATACATATATATATATTCAATTGGCTGAGATGATTTTAAATAACATGATTTTAACCAAGCTTGACTACTAGGTGAGGTAACAAGATAACTAAAAATGGAATCACTCATCCCTCCTTTGTTTTAGATTTTTCATGAGATGTATAAAGCTTGGAACCTATCTCCACTCAAGAAGAGTAACATTCGCCTTGAGTTACCAGATCAATCCATCATTGTACCCTTGGGATTGGTGGAGAACGTTATGACTACCATTTGTGGGTGGCCCTATATTGCTGAATTTCTAGTGATCCATGTTGACAACTATAAAGGGGACTTCCCAATCATCATGAGAAGGAATTGGCTAAGTACTATTAATGCATGGTTGACAATTAGAGATCTTTCATTGGAAATTTCAAAGGAAAATGCATTTAGAAAGATCAAGAAGAAGAGAGTTCCATGCATCGTATACAATGATACAAGGTGCAACTATGTGCAGAAACTATGGGCTGTAAACAACACATCTATCATAACATGCAGAAAATGTGTAGATAAGTCAAAAATTCAAAGATGCCTATACATAGTAGCCACAAAATAGGAGGGTAGCTAATGGCTAACAGCTAATCCTAAAAGTAGCACACTTTGCATAGAATCCACTAAGAGCTTAACATGTGCCTATGTTGAAGGCATGGATGAACTGGAGTGAGTTCATCACCCACTCTCCAATGATAAACCTGATGATACTTATTAAGGAGAGCTGAAAATCCTTGAAAATTTTAAACAGGAGTACCTTGAGTTGAAAACTCTACCTACTAGCATGAAGTAGGCATTTTTGAAAAAAGATAAGCTGGTGATAATCAATGCCAACCTTGGTCTTGAACAAAAAGAGATGTTGTTGGAAGTGATCAATAAATGACCAATAACCTTTGCTTGGTCATATCCTAAACTGACTAGCATTGATCCTTAGATATGCTAGTATCACATCTATACTAATCCTTCCATAAAGCTAAAGAGGTAGTTGCAGCGGGGGTTGAATCCCAAGTTGAAGTAGATCGTCAAGGAGGAGATTGAATAACTCCTCAAAATAGGGTTCATCTATCCCATTATAGATAGCAAGTGGGTTAAGCCACTTGTGATCATACCAAAGAAGGGTGGCAAGTGGAGGGTCTATATTGACTTTAGGTTTTTGAACATGATGACATACAAAGATCATTTTCCATTGCCATTTATGGACCAAGTGTTGGACAATATTTCTAGGCATTGTTATTACAATGTTCTGGATGGTTATAGTGGCTATAACTAGATTTAGATAGCACTAGAGAATTAGGCCAAAACCATATTCACTAGTCCCTATGGAACTTTTGCATACAAAAAGATGTCATTTAATCTATGCAATTCTCCTACAACCTTCCAACACCTCATCCTTAACATTTTTCAACAATAGATTGATAGTGGGGTAAAAGTCTTCATGGATGACTTCTCCAACTATGATGCTACATTTGAGCAAGCCTTGGACCACCTTGAGCAAGTGCTAAAAAGGTGTGTAGAGACTAAGCTTTAGTTCAATTGGAAAAAGAGTCATCTAATGATCTATATTGTGCTAGGGCACAAAATATCACAAGTAGGGATTGAGGTGGACCTTAAAAAGATAAGGGTCCTCCAAAGAATAACTTACCATTCGAAAAATTTCAAAGATGTCTAGCCATTTCTTGGCCACATTGGCTACTATTGGTGATTCATAGAGGATTTCTCTAAGATTGCTAAATCATTGGTGGAGCTAACAAAGAAAGATGTTCTATTTGTATGGACTGAGAAATGTGAAAAGACATTTTAAAACCTCAAAAAGAAGCTTGTAAAAACTCTAATTCTATGAGCACCTAACTAGTCATGATCATTTCACATCATGAAAAACACATGAAACTATGTCTTGGAAGCTATGCTTACACAGTTGGATAATCAAAAACATCCATAGTACATCCACTGTACAAGCTGAAGTGTTGTAGATGCACAATTGAACTACACCACAACAGAGAAAGAATTGATGGCAGTTGTGTATGCCTAAGAGAAATTTAGGTGCTATGTGCTTGGATAAAATATGTTTGTACACATGATCATAGTGCCATTTACTTCCTGATGATCAAACCAACGATGAGCCCCCATGTCATATGATGGCATGTGATCTTGTAGGAGTTCGATCTCACAATGGTAGATTGAAAGGAAACCGAGAATGTGATTTCTAACCACTTGTATCGATTATGATGAAACAACAAAGAGGAGGAAAATCCACTTTCTAATCAGATCCCTAATGAAATTCTTTTTGTTGGTGCAATAAATGAAAAAGTGTCCACTAAACCTACATGGTATGATGGCATTCTCACTTATCTTCTCACTTAGAAGATTCCACAACAGTTAGACCACCATGGTACGACGACATTCTCACTTATCTTCTCACTTAGAAGATTCCACAATAGTCAGACCACTAAAAGAAACAAAAATTTCTTCATCAAGACAAACACTTCATGGAGATCAATGGATACCTTTACAAGATGTGCACTAATGACCTAGTTTGTTGGTGTGTTTTTTATGTTGACCAACTATGCATTCTCCAAGATGTTCATGAGGGTCCTTGTGGGGGCCACTATGCTAGAAGATGCATGACCATTAAGATCCTGATGGCAAGGTATTATTGGCCAACACTCTTTAGGGACATCCACCAATTCAACCACTCTTATGATCACTGTCAATGTGATGGTGGGATGAATGCTCGAATGAAGAGACCTCAGTAGTGGATTCAACCATTGAAATCATTTAACATCTAGGGCATTGACTTCATGGGTCCCATCACACCCATGTTAAACAAAAAGGTGTACATCATAGTCGTTATTTACTATTGTATAAAATAGGTAGAAGTAGTAGCCATTACTAATTGTACATCTTCCACTACTACTTGGTTTGTATAACAAAATATTGTAAATAGGTTTGGGATGTCATGTGCACTGATTTCTAACAATGGTACTCACTTTATAGGCACCACCTTTCGAAAGTTCATGCAATGCTTGGGGGTCAAACATAAATTAATAACACCTTACCATCCTCGAGCCAATAGTCAAGCTAAGGTTACCAATAGGAAGATTACTAAGATCTTAATGAGAATAATTAACAAATATAGGAGAGACTAGAGCACAAAACTCAATGATGCCCATTGGGCCTACCACTCAACATAGAAACTCTCTATAGGGTACTCTCCCTATGAGTTGTGTATGGAAAACTACCAACTCTCCCAATTTAATCTAAGATTCATACACTTTCAACAACCTATGACGTTGATCTTGACCTAAGCCTAGCATAGAAAGAAAGATTGATCAACCTTAATGTGCTAGATGAGAATAGATTGATGTCCCCAACCTTAAATGAAGTGTACAAGAAATTCAACAAAAAATGCCATAACATTAAAATTAGAAAAGTTAAATTCTAGCCTAGAGATAAGGTTCTTTACTAGAACCCCACACATGTGCCACAATGAACTAAGTTCTAAACATTGTGGAAAGATCCTTACATCGTTTATGAAACCTTTTATTCTAGAGACATGTTTATCTACAAACTTGAGAGCCCAAATAAGAAGCAACTAGCCAACATGCAACAACTTAAACCTTTCCATGAGCCCAAGAGAGCTAGTGCTAGCAACACCTCCTCAAAGATACAACCACCCTCAATCTTTTAGATCTCCTCCTTCGAACTTAGTTGTGGGGGAGATGGCCATTCGTGTTAACCATATGAGTGGCTCCTCAATTTTTACAAATTTTTGTTTTGCACTTTCTTTGTTTTACACCATTTTGTTTTACACTTTGTTATTTTTTCACCATTTTTTTTATATTGTCTTTAATATGTTTTATCTTTCTTATATATTTTTCAATTTCTTTTATATTTTAATTTATTTTGCTTTATTCTGGTGTGTGTTTTTATTATATTTTCTAACAAAGTACTTTATTGCGAACAAGACACTATGATGTTGTAGCTATTTACTAATGGTGATCTGTACTTAATGTTTTTGATTGCTAATGTCTAGTTTCTATTTTTGAATTTTTGGTGACTAATAACTAAGACATGGTTTCTTTCTCATGGAACAAGTAGTGAGTCCACATCATCCACCCATCCACAAACTCTATGGTCTTCTTTGTTTTGGAAATATGAGGTCCCTTTCATTAATGAAACTTTAACAAACTTGTGACCTTGGTAGTTTCCAAACTTGGGAAAGATTAAATGGATTGTTAAAGGTGTGAATTTAAGGGGACTTGATGCTCTTTGTATTTTTCTACTCACTTAAGTACATGAGTGTTTTCATGAATTTTTTACCATTCTACTACTGACCAATAATAAAAAGCAATGTCTTTGCATGGTGTGGTTTTCATCCAAAAATACATAAATACATAAAATTCAAAAAAATCATGGGAATTCAAAGCATACAATGTAGACAAAGGGCTACAAGCACTAGTTATTAGACTAGAAAGAAATGTTAACCATGCTCAAAGGTCTCCTCTAACTAAAGTTCTTTCTCACTTCCTACTTCTTTTTTTTTTCTCAATAAGGAACTGTGATTGATCTATGGGAGCATTCTTGTGTCTTGAGGGGATGAACTAGTCTGATAGTATCAATGTGAGGTCATTAAAAGTGATTGGCTTTGATCCAGACTAAGGATGGACTTTATCAGGTCATTTAACCATAACTCCACAAGGAACTTCATGTGACCATGATTTGGAGCTCCATTCCATCTTCTGTCTCAATCCATTAATGGTTTCCATTTTTGACCTCACTATCAGTTAACATGTTTTGTTCAATGTCTTAGTTTGATGTGTTAAAATTCTTAGGTAGATTCTTCCGAATTAGGTCTTTAACTTTTCATAACCATTATGCAAAAAGACCTACTTACATATCTCTTGATTAGGCTAGTTAAGCTCTTTATCCTTAGACATTTTCATAGTCAAATCTTTCATGCATCTTATTGGTTGCATCCAACTATGTGCTCCTTAAGGCATTTTTCTAACACAATTTTATTCTCCCAATATTTCTCCAGTTTTTGTGAATAATCAATCCCTCTTCAAGTTTTCATAGTGTTCATGGCTTTTCTGGCTCTCTAAGGATCCTAATTTCATGTAAAAACTCATTGTATTTTTTGAGATATTAATTGTGAAAAATTTTCTCAAACAGCTCCATTGATGAGACCTCATATACAAAGCCACCGCATAGATGAGATCCCATCAATTCAAGGAAAAAATTCTATAAATACGTAGTGTTGCTTTGCCAATTTTTTTACATTTTCTCATAAACGAAGGGGGAGTTTTTCAAATTTTCAAAGCCCATAACCTTCCAAGAGACATAACTTCCTAACTATTTGTCCAATTCACTTTGTCCTTTCATCTTGTAGTTACTAGAGGTAAGCTCTTCATCATGGGGGTCATAAACCTTAGGTTTTTTATGAATTTTTTTTTCAAAATTTTTTCAACTCCACAAAGGTTTAACTAAGAAATCAACATTAAAACATCAAATTATGAAAGGTAAACCCTTCTAACAAGCTCTGGTAACATTGAAAATGAAATAACATTAAAATAATTAATCTACCATGGTCAAAACTTAGCCTAAGTGAAACTACCTAGTGAGGTAAGGTACTTAAAGATTATAAGTTACACATTATATGCTAATCCTTGGCTATGTTGTGAGCATAGATGGCACATAAGGGAAAGCACATGTAGGAAGGAGGAATGCCCAACCAAGGGAAAAATGACCATGAACCAGAATAGGTGAAGAACAAGCCCATGAGCAAGTAAAAACTCATGTAACATGACCTCTTAAAGAAAAGCCTGAAGTGGAATCTATCCAATAGATTCTCGAAGAAGCGGTCATGACACAACAGTCTCACCAAGATGAGACACCAAAGCCTAGAACAAACCTTGAGGTCACCTAGAACAAACTAGTGTGCATATGCAATTCTTATAGGTTCTAAGGAACTTTTAATCCTTTAGGGAGACTCAAACCTAGTTACTTGGGAATACTTCTAGATGAGACTTAGATCTAGTTAGTTTAGGACGAAAGATGAATTAGGTCTAGGATTGTAGTCAATAGGTTACCTAGCTGAAAAGAAATAGTAGAGGTGATTATGGTGGTCCCTATTATTCAATCCAGGTTTTAGGTACTTCCTACTTTGGCCATAGGACAATTTCAAACCTGTCAAGGCTACTTAGTAGCACAATCACTAGATACTCCCATTGGAGACTAACAAATGATGAGGATGTTTAAGGTGTCTAACATTGATGAGATTGTAGGAAGGCTATGAGCCTCTAGATATTTTTGTTAGCATTAAAATAGATACCTAAGATTCTTACATGGTACTTTTTTTCCTTATTAATTCAATAGTATCATCAAATGGTTTGTTACAAATAAGATGACCCACTCTAGTCATACCTTGAAAAGGATAGCAAGGTGGATTTGACTAGTTGGAGAGCATTGACTCTTCTTGCATGATGGTGTATGTAGATGAAGTTGGTATAAGTGTTGAAAGTAGGAGGGCAACATAGTTGGTGCAACACAATGGCTGAAGATTGAAGAAGCTAATTGTTGGAATTTCCTAAGATTTTGTAGTACCTGCACATATCTTATAAGGGTCAAGTCTCATTTTTTCCACTATTATATTTTCTGATCTTTTATTTTATTGTAATTGATGAAATCATTAGAGGAGTGTAATGCTTGGGTGTGTTTGTTGGCTTGGGTTCTAAGATTAAGAAATTAATGGTAATGAAAGTAATTAAGAAAGGGATAATCAAGTAAATTAAGAAAATGCATTTAAAGGAATTAGGCTAAATTTGAGGGTGTAACACTTGACAAGCTAGTGGGATGTAACAAAAAAGTTGGCATGAAGAATCAGTAATAACCAATCATGCAAACAAAAACTAACAAATCTAGAACATGAGTGATGCTTGTTTTCAACTTGTTTCATTAGCATTAATAATCTCTTTCTTACTTTGACATGTCCATGAAATGTTCTAGTACTAATAGAGATTGCCAAAAATGCATGAATAATAGGAGATCCATGGATTGATGAGGAGAAATTTCAATTGATCAACCAAATCTGGAAGTCAAAAGACCAACAAATAATGCCACATAAAATCTATTCTCCATAAGCCAAATTTTGTAAAAAAATTTTATTTGTATTATGATTCAATTTATTTTGTAAATAGGGTTACCAATCAAATTGTGTTATCATGCGACACTCACAATTTTGTAATAGTTAGTTAATGTAATCCTACTAATCTTGTAAGCAAACTCTATCCATTTTGTACAATTCAAGGATAATTTTTGAGTTAGTCATGATGCTATATAAACATTAAAAATTCAAACCTTATATTATTACATTAGTGCATATGCAATTATGCATTTGCATTAATGTATATATGTTGGTACATCTATTTATGTATTGGCGCATATGCACTAGTGTATCTAATATATTTTCTTATATATATGTGTGAGTTGAGGTACATTTGGAGCATATTTTTAGCCATTGTAGCAAAGCTATTAAAATCTTATTTCATGATTTATAGTAGTTAACAAGTGCTCATAACATGTATCTAAGTCACTTGTTTAGAGTCTTTGTTCAAGTGGTTGTACCTATATGTGACCATGTTCTAGAAATAAACTAAGATTGATTTATTCAGAAAGCAACCATCTAACTTAGAAAATATTTACTTTTCATACATTTTACTTTGTCACATTTAAATAGATAATTTTACATAATATTTGCACTTCTCCTAGGATCTCATTTAGCAAGATGAGCATTAGGACTTTATGTGATGATCCTTTAATTATATATGATACTATTTCTTCTAGTATCTTGTTTTCGTATTTTTATGCCTTCATTATGCTATAAGTGTAAGTTATGAAAATTTCAAGTTTTATTTCCTTCTTTTATAGGAAAACACTAAATTAAGGGTTCACATACTTACTTTTATTACATTTCATAACAGTCTTGGAAACATTCTTTGTCAACTAATTTTTAATATTTTACAATATTTTCAACACTTTAGAGTTGTTTTTTGCTTTCTAAATAATCATAACCAAACTTTCTTAGACAAGAAATCAAGGAATGTCATAAAATAGTTCTTCCAAAAATTTATTATGATTAGTCTATAACTTCAAAGATCTAGATTCACTGTCTCCACGTTTCTTGTAGTGGCTAACTCACTTCTATTTTTTAAGTCCTAGCCTTCAATTAATCTTCCTTTGGCTATAATATTTAAAAAACAAAGTTTTTTATCACTTAAGATCTATCAAAATATTTCTAACATAAGATGGCAATTTTAGGTTTTAAGTTTTAATTACCTATACTTTAAATGTTAGAACTCAATGTTAACTATATGCATAGTATAAAATATATGAAATTAAAACTAAAACTAAAACTACATGTTTGTCTTATAGTAAGATTGTGTGTCTTATTAGTGTACCAAAAATTATGATTTTTGATTTTTGGAAAAGTATTAAGCATTTGCTACAGTCCTTCCATTGAATTTGAAAATAAGACAACATCATCAACATTGAGTAAGATCTTGACATAATTGCTTCCAATTGTAATTGCAAATTAAGTTGGTATTTTATGCATCCACTCTTCAAGTTCATCAATAAAAAACCCAAATAAAGTAGGAGAAAGAGGATTGCCTTGTTTAACACCAATAAAACTATTAAATAAAATTATTTCTTTCTCATTTGTAAATTCTATTTTCCATAGCGATACTATTATCACTTTATCATAATTCCTTCTACATATTTGGTTAATGTAAAGGTGACATGATAATAGAATTAATAAAAGTTATACTTAGAGGTTAATTATGCTCTTTCTCTTATTAAGAGGATAAGAGGTTGATTTTATTTTTAATTTTTGCATTTATGATTTTTTAAACCAAATAACTCATAACTATCTTAAATATACTACTTAGCATGTTGTTACAAAGTTCCATCTTTTCTTGTAAAAATTTATCTTTTACAACCACAAGTATCTAGTTTTAAAAGTTGGTACTTCAAAAAAAGTGCTTGCTTGTTTTATCTCTTTCAACTTAAATCTTCCTATAAAGCTAAGTACTTAAAAATATAACATGGCTTAAATGTAAGAAAATATTTGTGCAGAAAACTAGATGGCACAAGTAATCAAAGTACAGAATGTGGAAGCAAATGACACAAGAAGTTCACATGCATAAATAACTAGAAATGCATAATTCTTCAGCAAATGGAACTGACCTCCAGCCATTGATGCCTCAGATTAAATTTTCTTTTCTAATTCTTCTTTCACATAGGTGCTCTACAATGATGGTGTATGCAATCTTCAAGCACTTGTGAAAGGGACTAGAACTAAAATCTTGCTGTGATTCATGGTGCCTTTGTTCTTCCATCAAGAACAAACTTATAGGCCATGGGATTAGTTACCATAAGAGACCCAATGCCTATGTGTAAAAAACACATTACCAGATATTGAGACCACATTGATGTGTTAACCAACTCATAAAAATGCATTAGTGGGTATGGTGGCCACTTTCATGCATTAATTAACCCATAAAACATGTTAGTGGGCATGGTGGCCACTTTCATGTATTAAATAACCCATAAAACATGTTAGTGGGCATGGTGGCCACTTTCATGCATTAACTAATGTATAAAGCGTGTTAGTGGGTAATACATGCTACAATCTCCCACTTGGTCTCCATATTTAATCAAGTCTAAAGTTCAAAAAATAAGTGCATGAATCATGACAATAGTTTCTCTTAAGGTGAGTATTATCTTCCATGTATTAAAATGCATTATCTCTCAAACATAATTCCTTATACGGTAACTTAACTTTATGAATAAACCCAATGTTTATTCTAGGTCCTTCCATATGTGTATTTTCTCTAATAAATATATGCGCAAACTATATGAGAAAATAACACAAGTGAATAAGAGTTTCATTAAGATTGTAAGTTGTATGTACAATGAATTACATTATGGAACCAAGTCCATTCAATCTACATGACTTCGATGGCATTCCTTTTGTCAACGGATCAACTATCATTAATTCAATGCTTATATGCACAATGACCACTTTGTTTTCCTTAATGCGTTCCCTTATGGCTAAGTACTTGATGTTGATGCGTTTACTTTGACTACCACTCTTATTATTCTTAGCCATAAAGACACCAGCTAAATTATCACAAAACATTCTTCATGACCTAGATATAGAATCCACAATTCTAAGCCTTGATATGAAACTCTTTAGCCATACACCATGTGAAGTAGCCTCAAAACAAGAAATGAACTTTGCCTCCATGGTGGAAGTAGCAATCAAAGTTTGCTTTCCACTCCTCTAGGATATAGCTCCTCCTGCTATCATAAAAACGTAACTAGATGTTGATTTCTGCGAATCAACATAGCTAGCAAAGTCTGAGTTGTTGTAGCCAGTCACCTCCAAGGAGTTAGTTCATTTATACATAAGCATGTAGTCTTTTGTACCTTGAAGGTACCTCATCACTTTTGTTGTAGTCCTCCAGTGATCAATACCTAGATTACTTTGATATTTGCCCAACATTTCCATAGCAAATGCAATGTTAGGTCTTATGTAGACCTAAGCATACATAAGGCTTCCAACAGCTGAAGCATATGGAATGTTGCTCATCTAACTTTTCTCTAAATCATTCCTAGGGCACTGGTTCAAATTGAACCTATCACCCTTCATAATGGGTGCTATACTTGGTGAACAATCTTTTATCCAAAAACTCTCTAAAACTTTATTAATATAGGTTTCCTGCTATAGTCCCAGAATACATATAGATCTGTCCCTATGGATCTATATGCTAATGACATAAGATGCCTCATCCATATCCTTCATGTTGAAATTATTAGAGAGAAAATGTTTCACCTCGTATAGAATTCCACTATTATTGGTTGCAATAAGGATATCATCCACATATAGGACAAGGAAACAGATTTTGCTTCCACTGACCTTTTGGTATATACATTGATTCATGATGTTTTCTTCAAAACCAAATGAAGTGATTATATCATGGAATTTTAAGTACCATTGATGAGAGGCTTGTTTCAATCCATATATGGATTTCTTAAGCTTGCATACCAATTGCTCACCATCACTAGAGGAAAATCCTTGAGGTTGTTTCATATAAACCTCTTCCTCTA
>MNCI01021399.1:1934949-1974032 GCA_015680685.1 Gnetum montanum
TGGTGGAGTTCCACTTGGATAATACGTTAGTGGTTGGTGGAACTGCCTTGGGTTACCTTGTGGATAAGGTAACCTTTGGGGTGTTTGTCGTTGGTTGAGTCTTGGATTTAGTGCATACACCACAGACTCTTGTAGATGTGAGATAATGGGGCAACATCCCTTAGGATGTTCATAGTAGCAGACCCCACATCCACTATCATCATCTAAATCAGAATCCTCAGCCACATCGGAGTTAGTGATTTTTCCCTTACCCTTGTTATGTGCAAGGCCTAAATATCTCCACTTTTTCTTACCTTTGTCACTACTTTGTTCTACCTTAGACTCTTCTACAATTTTCAAGACTGCTTCAATTCTTGAGTCTAAGGAATCCCACATTTGGTCTACTTTGGCCAATACCTTAGTTGTTAATTTTTGGATCGGCAAAGTTTTTCAATTCACCAACTCTTCGATTGATGACTCATCCTCTTCATCACAAAATTTCACTCCCTTCTTTCGAAGGCAGGGATAATGGTTATACTCTTCTGCACTTTCCTTTTTTTATAGCTCACCTTCTTCATTTGCTACTTGCTCCAACAAGCTTTGTACTTCATGAGCTCTAAGTTGTGAGAGTCTCCCTTGGGCATAAGTCCCAAGTGTTCTCCTTGTTTCATTCCTTAGCCCATCCACGATGTGGCGAAGTTGATCTCGCTGAGCGTACCCGTGGCCCGGGCAATGATGTAACAATGTGTAGTAGTGGGCCATGGTAGCATCCAAGGGTTCGTGATGACCTTGCTTCCAGCCTTGGATCTGCTTACGCAAATTGGACACTCTGGAGTACATCTGATATTTTTCGTTGAACAGTTATAGCATCGTACTCCACCTCCTGATGGTTTCTAGTTCTAATAACCGATACCAGCTCTCTGCTTCCTTAGTGAGTGTCCTTGGGAACAACTTAAGTTTCTGCCACTCATTGTCTATATTCTACAAGGCATAGGCATCGTGGAATTCCTGTAAATGATTTTGCGGATCAGCATTGTATCCCCCTTCAAACCGTGGGATATAATTCATATCTAATCGTTTGATCCGACTATCCTTTAAATGCCTTGTGGGAATCCTAACTACCTCTGTTATGTCAAGCATACTTCAGGTTGCGAGTAGGGTCTCGTCATGATCGTCTCTTTCATGATGCCTGTGATGTCTACGTTGTTCCCTACTCTCCCTACGTCCTTGCCCTTGTCCTCTATCTCAACTTTCCCATCGAGGTCTTTCATCCTTTTTACTTTTATCCTCACCTTTGTGTTCATGGTGGCTGCACCCAAATGTAGAAGGAGAGGGTGAGTGATGTGAAGAAGGGGAAGAAGAAGGGGAACGATTGCCATGATGATGTTTCTTGGCTTCTCTTCTGCTGCTACGGCCCCGATCGTGGTGATGATTAAAGTGCCTATCCTTAGCATGAGTGGTTGTTCCTTCTGTGAATAGCTGGTGTTCACGGGCATCAGAACCAAGGATATGTATTGTTGATCGTAGGTTCTGATACCCTTCCTCCTCACCATCGTTAGGAGGGGAAACATCCTTTGCTAAAGAACCCATGATAAAGGGTTCCTCATCTCCTATTTCACTAAGGACGTGCAGGGCTTTGTCCTTCAAAAAAGCATGTTGACTCTCATGTCTTAAGTCTCTCATATGTTGGGCATCTGTGGGATAATAATCCCTCATGTCAAAATCTTCTGCAACGCATTCCGCGAAATGCTCATGCATGCCAATTTGTACCAAGGCATGGAAAAGCATGTGAGAGATTGATCGATCTAGGGCTAACACAATGTTACCTTGCAAATCTCTCCATCACAGTTGTTCATCTTGATGGAGAATAAAAGTAAAGTTAGGAATATACTCATCAGTGTGAGTATATGTCATCTTATATTGTTGAGGCACTGGCTGATTTTGGTTATGTTTTTTATGTTGCCGACTGTCTCGTGTATGATCCTTAGGTGGTGAGTTGCTCTTATGAGAAGAAGGCATTTTTATCGGTGTGCTAAATTCACCGTTATATAATTTTTATTTGATTAACCAGAAGGTTTGTTAAGGCTCACAACAATGTGAGTGATATCCCGTATGTTCTATTTGGTGCACAAACACTTAGTCCCCGGCAAAGTCGCCAATGATGAGTGGCGAGGTACCCCTACACTCAACCATACGAAACAAGCATAGCACACACAATCCGGTCGAACTCCGTAGACTAAATGCCTAAATGCCCTATGGAACACTTGGGGTTAATCATTCGTTGTCTTCCTAGACTTACTTGTTGTTGTTACGGTGTATGGTTAAGTAAGTCCGAGGTATATGATTTTTTTTGGTCTTTTATGGTTTTTTCTCCTATGTTATGAGGTGAAGGGTTGAGAAAGCTAACTAACTCTAACTAATGTCCTAAGTCTAAATTAACTAGTGTCAGCATCCATTTCCACTTACCGTACACACCCTGAACTATGCAACTATGGCTACCAAATGCTAATCGTTACTGGGATCACCACACGTAACACACATGCTCGAAGTGGTCGTACTGAGGCACCTAGCTAGCCTAAGTGTGATGAGCAGCCGATTCCTTGACTAGCCGTACACATCCGTAGATGCTCGTAATCAAGTTGTACTCGTCCCATGTTCTTGGAGATAAGGGTGAGAGAATCTAATCGCGATGAGTAGCCGATTCCTTGGTTAGCCATACACATTCATCAATGCTCGTAACCAAGTCATACTCATGCCATGCTAAGAATAGGTAATAAATAACATGTAATAAAACCTATCCATGTACTGCAAGGTTTATCCACAAACCTCGTCTTTATTTCCGTACACAACTTGCGTTCAGGTACAAAGTTGCTCGAATAAAGAACCATTCACTTGGGGGACTCCTACTGCGGGCACATGGAAAATATTCTATCTCTGGGGTGATCAATCCACCAGAGCTTCGCTACTTCTAGCCTAGGATGGGAAATGAGGGGAGTGCTGCCTCTTATTTATAGATTTGGCAGTGGACCGTGATATCGCGTATGCAATATCGCAGGGGACGACACGATATCGCGTACACGATATCGCATGGGATGCGATATCGTGGTGGCTGCGATATTGCATCTCATCAACATCCATTTGATGTAATTCAAGATCAAAATGGGTAGCCAATGTCATGATAACATGAAGGAAGTCCTTCTTAGATATAGGAGAAAAGGTCTCCTTGTAATCTATTTTCTCTTTTTGAGTAAAGCCTTTAGCAACAAGTCTTACCTTATATCTTTTAATGTTGCCCAATGACTCTTTATTAGTCTTTAAGACCTAGTTGCATCCAATGGCTTTTACATCATCAAGTAACTTGATAAGATCCCAGACTCCATTAGATGACATAGAGTTCATTTCATCTTTCATGGCATCATACCACAAGTTAGATTCCTTACAACTCATGGCTTATGAAAACGTTTTAGGATCATTTTCAGCTCCTATGTTGTAGTCAAATTCTTGTAGATACACCATATAGTCACTAGGAATCACTGATCACCTTACTCTAGTAGATCTTCTTAATGTTGCTTCATCATTCTCTTGAGGATCATGATGTTCAACAAGTTGTTCAACACGTTTTGGTATCTGTTGTTTAGTTGGAACATGCATAACACATCTCTTAATGCTGGCACGAACATGCATAGAAGTATAAGAAGTTTCATTTTGCAAATTAATTTTGAAAAGACCATCTATTAATGTACCATTTCCAATAAGTTTAGATCTATAATATAAACTAAATATAGTGTTTGAAAAATTAAAGGGAAATCCCAATGATACAAGCCTTAAAACAAAAATTAAATTCCTTGAAGGACTAGGAATATAAAATGTCTTTTCCAACTTTAAAATAAAACCACTACTTAAAACTAATTTGCATGTTCTAACTGCCTCCACATGTGAGTGCATCTTATTGCCTAAATAGATGCATGACTCACTTCCCACTGGCTTCCTTAGGTTTTTCACCCCTTGCAAGGAATTGGTAACATGGATTATAGAAGCAAAATTAATCCACCATGTGTCATGGCCAACATCAACCATATTAGATTCAAAACAACCAAGTGAGAGTCGAGTACTTTTCTTTTCAAGCCATTTATGATATTTAGAACAATCCTTCTTTATGTGCCTTTTCTTTTTGTAAAAAAAAAAAACATCTAGATTCCTTCTTAATATCAACTTTTGTAGACAATTTGACCTTTCACTTGCCTTTGGCTTGTCCTTTATTCTTTCTTGTGTAGCCAGATGCACACTCTATTTTGCTTCCATAGTAAGTCTTCCCTCTTCTTGCACAAACATGGTCATTAGTTCATTGATTGACCATTTGTCCTTATGTGTATTATAAAAAATCTTAAAGGGTCTGTATTGCAGTGGGAGCATGTTTAAGATGTAGTGCACAAGGAAAGATTCTGACATCTCAACCTCAAGTGTTTTGAGTTGAGCCAGTATATCCCTCATTTGCATGATGTGCTCATGCACACCACAAATTTCAGTGAGCTTCATGGATGAGAACTTCATTATCAAGGTGATGGTCAATGCCTTGTTTAATAACTCAAATTGTTCATCAATGGCCTTTAACAAAGTGCACACATTGTCATACTATTTCAGTGAATCACGCATACTAATTGAGATCTTGGTTTTTATGAACATGACATAGAGGCAATTAGATCTCTCCCATTTTTCATAATTACCAATATCATCTGTACAACTGATTGTTGTAATGGTAGGTGGTCCATCCTTATGAATAACATAATCAATGTCCATCTAGCCTAAATGAAGAAGAATTCTCTCCTTCCACACCTTATAATTATCACCTTTTAATTCAGAAATGTCACATTTAAAATCAGAGTAGCTTACAGGTTGTATAACTACATAATCAAACATGCTTATGTCACTAAATTTGAGGTTAAAATACCATAAGACATGTTTACCAATGTAAATCATGAAAAATATGAATCAAATGACATAAAATTGCCTGTGGGCTAAATTTTAATTCAAATAGATTTATATATCCTTATGATGAAACTATTAAATTATATTTCTTTTCTTAATCCCTATGGGTAAATTAAGAAAAATAATTTAACATATCATCCTAATTAATCATATTAAATACA
Source organism: Gnetum montanum (assembly GCA_015680685.1). Lineage (NCBI taxonomy): Eukaryota > Viridiplantae > Streptophyta > Gnetopsida > Gnetales > Gnetaceae > Gnetum > Gnetum montanum. The sequence goes on from MNCI01021399.1 coordinate 1,940,076, forward strand.
ATAAAAAATCCTATCGGATAAAATTTATCATATTACATATAATTAATCATAATTTTTAATGTTGTGTACCATATGTGATCCAAAAGTTCTTAGTACATAATTTTGCATAATTAAAGATGTTGTGGCTACTCTCTAATCATACAAAATTATATAGATCACTTGCTATAATTCATATGTAGAAAATGATGCATACATATACAAAAATATCCATAAAATTGATAAATTACCAGATTCAACATGGTATAAATACAATTCATTCAATTATTTTAGCCCAAGGTGTCCATGTGGAGGCCAAAGTGCCAAAAGAAAATCCTATAAAATGATGCTAATTCATTGGTTGACATGAAAAACACTAGAAATTATAATAACAATGATGAATGCTGATATGCAAGCCAAAATGAAAAAAATGCATACATAATTCACAAATGTTGTATGTGCAGAGGGAATAGACATTTATTAGCCTTAAAATCGCTCAAGTTTAACCAAATCATTATAGAAAACCCAAAACTAAAGGAAGTGTATACGGAAAGTAGGAAATTTGTGTTAGCATTGCAAGCTCATTTTTGTGCTCAACCTTTGAAAACATTTACATAATGACAAGCTATTGCAGGTCAACGATGCAGACAGTTTTCACAAAGAAAAATTGTAGATAGCACAACCAAATCAGCTCTCCAAAACAACAAAAGAAAATATCCTCATTGCCACAGTAGCAATGGTTTCTATTTTCTAGATTTATGATGCACAAGAATGTAACAAAATGTGAGAGTGAAATCTCTTTCACTAGTGATGAGACGCGGTTTTCACTAGGCCGCGATATCGCGTACGCGATATCGCAGCCGACGCGATATCGCGTCTTCTCCTGCGATATCGCGTATGCGATATCGCGTCGCGCCGCCATTTCTATAAATAAGAGGCGGCACTCCCTTCATTTCAAAATCCTGGCTAGTGTAGCGAAGCTCTGGCAGATTGATCACTCCAGAGTTAGAATTTTTCCCCATGTGCCCGCAGTAGGAGTCCTAGAGTGAACGGCTCTTTATTCGAGCAGCTTGTAACCTGAACCCAAGTTGTGTACGGCAATAAAGACGAACTTGTTTGGATAAACCTTGCAGCACGTGGTTTCATTTATTGCTTTATTTCCTGCTTTCCTAGTGCGTTCAAGTACGACTTGATTACGAGCGTCTACGGACGTGTACGGCTAGTCAAGGAATCGGCTGCTTGACGCAATGCATGAGTACGACTCAATTACGAGCATTGGATGCTTGGTAACCCAGTAGCGTATTCCAGGATTCTGCGCTTGGTAACTCCCGGGTCTAATGTGTACGGCTAGTTGAGGAATCGGCTGCTCATTGCTAGGCTAGATCGTGTGATAAGTACGACTTAGTTACGAGCACCCACGGGTGTGTACGGCTGGCTAAGGAATCGGCTGCTTATCACACGTAGGCTAAATAGGTGCCTCAGTACGACCACTTCGAGCACTTGCGTTACGTGTGGCGATCCCAGTAACGATTAGCGTTTGGTAAGCTGCAGTTGCATAGTTCAGGGTGTGTCCGGTAAGTGGGAACGGATGCTGACGCTAGTTAATTTAGACTTAGATCTTAGTTAGAGTTAGCTTAGTTTCTCAACCCTTTCTCCTGGTAGCATAGAAGATAAGCCGAAAATACCAAAAAAATCACATACCTCAGACTTGCTTAACCATACACCGTGACACATACAAGCAAGCCTGGGAAGACAACGAACGATTAACCCCAAGTGTTTCTTGTGGCGTTAAGGCATTTAGTCTGCGGAGTTCGACCGGATCGCGCGTGTACGCTCGTATTCGTATGGTGGAGTGTAGGGGTACCTCGCCACTCATCATTGGCGCCGTTGCCGGGGACTAAGTGTTTTCTCGCCAATTTAAGATAAGGGATATCACTCACATCGTTGTGAGCTTAAAACGAACCTTAGGGTTAATCAGTTAATAAAGAACAATAAATAACGGTGAAGTTGCACACCAATAAAAATGGCTTCTTCTCACGAAATCAACTCACCTAAGGACAATACAGGAGAAAGTCAGCATCATACACATAACCGCAATCAACCATGTCCTCAACAGGCTAAGGTCACATATACTCATCCCGATGAGTATGTGCCAGATTTTACCTTTGTTTTCCATCAAGATGAGCAACTGCGGTGGAGAGACATGCAAGGTAACATTGTGTTACCCCCAGATCGCTCTGCTTCCAACATGCTTTTCCGTGCCTTGGTACGGTATGGCATGCAAGAGCTGATTACTGAATACGTTGCGGATGATTACACTCTGAGGGATTATCGTCCCACAAAAGCCCAACGTATTCGGGATGCAAGGCAGGAGAGCCAACATTCACTACTGAAGGGCAAGGTTTCCCACGTCATTAGTGAAATAGGAGACGAGGAACCCCTCACAACGGGTTTCTTAGAAAATGATGTTCCTCCTCCTCACTCTGGTGAAGAGGTTAGGCATCAGGGCCTTAGATCAACGATACACATTCCAGGCTCTGATCCCCGTGAGCACAAGCTGTTCACAGCAGGAACAATCACTCGCACTAATGACGGATTCGTTGATCGTCACAACGATCGGGGCCGAAGCAGCCGAAGAGAAGGCAAGAAACATCACCATGGTGATGGATCCCCTTCTTCTTCCCCTTCATCACATCATTCACCCTCTCCTTCCACATCTGGGCGCAGCCACCATGAGCATAACGCGGAAAGTAAAGGTAGAAGAGATGAAATGCCTCGACAAGAAGGTCGAGAGGAGTTAGGACAAGGACAAGGACGTAGGGAGAATAGGGAACCACAACGTAGACATCACAGACGTCATGAAAGAGATGATCATGACGAACCCCTATTCGCAACCCGAAGTATGCTTGACATTAGAGAGGCAGTTAGGATTCCCACAAGGCATTTGAAAGACAGTAGGATCAAGCGTTTGGATATAAATAATATCCCACGTTTTGAAGGGGGATACAACGCTGATCCTCAACATCATTTACAGGCATTCCACGACGCCTGTGCCTTGCAGAACATAGACAATGAGTGGCAGAAACTCAAGTTGTTCCCAAGGACACTCACTAAAGAAGCGGAAAGCTGGTACCGGTCCTTAGAACCGGAAACCATCAGGAGGTGGAGTACGATGCTCGAATTGTTCAACAACAAATATCAAACGTACTCCAGAGTGTCTAACTTGCGTAAGCAGATCCAAGGCTGGAAACAAGGAGCTCATGAATCCTTGGATGCTGCCATGGCCCGTTACTACACATTGCTACATCGTTGCCCGGGCCATGGGTACGCTAAGCGGGATCAACTTCGCCACCTCGTGGATGGGCTACGAAATGAAACGAGAAGAACTCTTGGGACTTACGCCCAAGGGAGACTCTCCCAACTAAGAGCCCATGAAGTTGAAGTATTGTTGGAACAAGTAGCGCAAGAAGAGGGTGAGCTACGGAAAAGAGAAAGTGCGGAGGAATACAACCGTGATCCCTCCCTTCGTAAGAAGGGAGTGAAATTCTGTGATGAGGAGGATGAGTCACCACTCGAAGAGTTGGTGAACAGGAAAACTGTGCCGATCCAAAAGTTAACAACGGAGGTATCGGCTAAGGTAGACCAAATGTGGGATTCCTTAGACTCACGAATAGAAACAGTCCTGAAAATAGTAGAAGAGTCTAAGGATGAGCAAAGTAGTGATAAAAGCAAGAACATGCGGAGAAACTTTAACCCTGCACATAACAAGGGTAAGGGAAAAATCTCTAACTCCGATGAGGCTGAAAATTCTGATTCAGACAATGACGGTGGATGTGAGGTCTGCTATTATGACCATCCTAAGGGATGTTGTCCAATTATCTCACATCTGCAGGAGTCTGGGGTGTATGCATTAAATCCAAGACTTAATCAACGGCAAACACCCAGAAGGTTACCTTATCCACAAGGTAACCCGAGGCAGTTCCACCAACCCTTGACGTATTATCCAAGTGGAACACCTCCGCAGCCCATCGAACAACATCAGCAGTGGCAATACCCACAGTCATGGGGGATGCCACAGCCAACACATCGATACCCTTACCGGCAGCCTGATCCTTATGGTTATTATGTGCAGCAGCCAGTTTCTCCAGGTGACGCTATGAGTCACACTCCACGCCGTCACTACTACGCTCGGGAGTACTTCAGAAGGACTCCTTCTCCTCCGGGAGACATTCCACATTCTGTCCATCCTCTAACTCCACCCGCACCTTTTCCTCAAGTAGTTCCCATAACACCTCCTGCTCCAACAATGCAAGGGGAATTACCTACCCAACCGCAGCAACGTCACGCCGCGAGATCTGTAAATATTCAGAGTGTAAATATCCAACCGGACACTAGTTCTGGCGATAACTGTACAAAAAGGAGACCCTTTTTCAGAACTAGGAGTCCGGATAGGCTCTCGCAACAACAAGCGGACGGGTATATGTATAGGCCTCTAAGTACTAACACTTCGGAGCACCCTTCAGTCCAAGGGAATGTAACNTTACAAAAAGAAGATCCTTTTTCAGAACTAGGAGCCCGGATAGGCTCTCGCAACAACAAGCGGACGAGTATATGTATAGGCCTTTAAGTACTAACACTTCGGAGCACCCTTCAGTCCAAGGGAATGTAACGCATACGGTTATGCTAACACATACCGTAACTGACTGGATCAAGGTAGGCCACCTTCCCAGGAAACTAACTGACCCTGGGAGTCCCTTTATTCAATTGCAGATTGCTGGGAGTGCACCACATCGAGCTCTTCTTGACTCAGGTTCCAGAGTCAACTTAATTTCTCGAAAGATGTATCACACCTGGAACCTGCCGCAACTTAAGAAGAGCAATATTCAGCTGGAGCTGGCAGACCAGTCCATCACCATTCCCTTGGGTTTGGTGGAGGATGTTCTCACCACGGTGTGTGGTTGGTCCTACCCAGCAGACTTCCTAGTGATCGATGTTAACAACAATGAAGGGGACTTCCCAATTATAATGGGAAGGGCATGGCTAAGCACAGTAGATGCATGCCTTAGGATCCGTGATCTTTCCTTGGAAATCTCCAAGATAAACATATGTGGAAAGATCGAGAAGAGGATAGTTCCATGCATCACATACAGTGATTCATCGGGTGATGACATGGAGGAATTGTCTCCATGTAACAGGTGTGCCCAGGAAACTCTGCAACCAGGATGCCTGTATGTAGCAACCACACAAGAAGTAGTAGACACCCCGTGGTTGACAGCTTCTCATAAGAGCAAACAAATATGCATGGAACGAACTGAGGAAACTCATGCCAACAACCGTGGCATAGATACATTGGAACGTGAGCGTCGCCAACTTCCAACCCTGAATTTAAGATCATCAATTGGGAGAAGTTGGGCACTGCTTAGAAATTCAAATAGGCGCTCACTACTTCGGATCTCTCCCTCACAACTCAGTCATGGGGGAGATGGCCACCTATGCTAATCATATGGGGCCCTCAGTTCTTTTTCAGTTTTTGTTTTACACGTTTTTGTTTTACAACGTTTTTGTTTTTCACATTTTTGTTTTACAATTTCTTTAACTTTTCTAATTTTTGTTTTACAAATTTCTTTAACTTTTCTTGTTTTTGTTTTACAACATCGTTATATTTTTCTATCTTTTTGTGTGTGTGTGTGTGTGTGTCATCCATCATGTAAATTCGTCACCCAATAAGTGTTCGGGCCGATGGGATGAACTGTTTTTCATTGATTGCTAATGTTTGGTTTTTACCTTTAAGTTACATTGTTGATACTAAGGTATGTTCTTTTGATATGGCAGGCAATGAGATCACTTCATCCATCCATCCATCAAGTCTATGGTTTCCCTTGGCTTGGAAATGTACAGTTCCCTTCTAATAAGAACTTTAATGAACCAGTGACTGGGTATTTCTCAAACTAAGGACGGACTCAAGGATTTGAAACGGGTGTGACTTCAAGGGAACTCGGTGCTCTTGTGTTGGTCATTCACTTGGGTGCTTGGATGTTTTCTTCTTGGGTTTTCTTACCGTTCCGATGCAACCCGGAAGTTGAGACAATAAAAATAAAGAAGTCTTTGCATGGTGTGGTCCACACGCATAAAAACATAAAACAAAAAAAAAGAGAAGACAAAATGAAAAAAAATGGAAAAAGAAAAAAAGAAGAAGAACAGAAAGCTAAAAAGCTAAAAGTGAGGATTCAAAGCACGCCCCTTAGACGGAATAAATGTGGGCTGCAAGCACTGGTTATGGAACCACAATGTTCCCTCTAACTAAGGCCCTTCTCGCTTCCCATTCTCTCTGTTCTTTCGTCGGAATGGTGGTGGCTTCTCGAAGCTGCGTCCTTGTTACCCAAGTGGATGACTTAACCAACTGCATTGATGCGAAGTCACTGGAGGTGGTTGGTTTGAGGCCGGCGTTGGAATGAGATTCGCCAAGTCACATTAATCATGCAACACACAAGGGGCTGTACACCACCTTGTTCTTGGGACTCCATTTCACTTCTCTTCTTCCCATCCTTCTTTCCATTCTTGACCTCATTGCCGGTTATATCATTGTATATATTTTGGTTGATGCTTTGTTTTCTTTTTGGTAAATTCTTACGGTTAAGACTTTAACTCTTGTTTCCAAAGGACATTCCCCGAGCCTACGGACTCTTTGAATGTGGAATTGTCAGCGCATTAAGGGAATAAGCCTGCTTTGGGGAGGACCCACTAACATTCCTATTTGGAACACTAGTTAACGTCTTTTCCTTAACGTTTTGCAATTAATTCGCATTTTTGTTCATTTCCATCATGACATCCTTTCTATCGATGTCATAGTTGGCCCTTTTTACCTATCATTCCTATTCCTTTTTTCTCTCCATTCTACCACTACCGGAGGTTCGCGATTAGTCATGGGGGTACGGGGCCTGATTTGTCGATTTTTATCCTACGCCTCGCATTTTTTCGTTTTTCTTCCTAACCCCTATTCTTTCGGTAGTCATCATCTACATTTCCCCCGATCCATATTAGCCATACCACAACTTAGCCAGTGAACTTACACCGAAGCAAGGTATGCTTTACTTAATGATTCAATTACCCTTGCTAATATATGATGGTGTTGTGTGTGCAGATGGCAATCATACAACAACGGAATGGATCTGGAGCAGACACTTGGAATGGAGCAGCGCTGAAGCAGCATGCAAGGAGTGGAAGGGATAATGCGCTTACAGATGGACAACGAAAGGCACAATCTCGGCGTTGGTAGCAATAAGACTCTTCTTCTTCTTTCTCTCCTCTATTCTCTCTCCTCTTTTCTCTCAGCTACCAACTGTGGCCTCATGTCATTGTAATAAGGTGTTCACCCCTGTTGTCAGGAACACCAGTTTTTGTCAAGTCTTGTAATAAAGACTGTTCACATGTCATCCCATTAGTTCCATTTTCCCTAATAATCCCATACCTACCTGATATCATTGTAAGGAACTCGAGGACGAGTTTTCATTCAGTCATGGGGGTATGATGAGACGCGGTTTTCACTAGGCCACGATATCGCGTACGCGATATCGCGGCCGACGCGATATGGCATCCCATGCGATATCGCGTACCGCGATATCGCGTCTTCTTCTGCGATATCGCGTACGCGATATCGTGTCGCGCCGCCATTTCTATAAATAAGAGGCGGCACTCCCTTCATTTCCCAATCCTGGCTAGTGTAGCGAAGCTCTGGCAGATTGATCACTCCAGAGTTAGAATTTTTCCCCATGTGCCCGCAGTAGGAGTCCTAGAGTGAACGGCTCTTTATTCGAGCAGCTTGTAACCTGAACCCAAGTTGTGTACGGCAATAAAGACGAACTTGTTTGGATAAACCTTGCAGCACGTGGTTTCATTTATTGCTTTATTTCCTGCTTTCCTAGTGCGTTCAAGTACGACTTGATTACGAGCGTCTACGGACGTGTACGGCTAGTCAAGGAATCGGCTGCTTGACGCAATGCATGAGTACGACTCAATTACGAGCATTGGATGCTTGGTAACCCAGTAGCGTATTCCAGGATTCTGCGCTTGGTAACTCCCGGGTCTGATGTGTACGGCTAGTTGAGGAATCGGCTGCTCATTGCTAGGCTAGATCGTGTGATAAGTACGACTTAGTTACGAGCACCCACGGGTGTGTACGGCTGGCTAAGGAATCGGCTGCTTATCACACGTAGGCTAAATAGGTGCCTCAGTACGACCACTTCGAGCACTTGCGTTACGTGTGGCGATCCCAGTAACGATTAGCGTTTGGTAAGCTGCAGTTGCATAGTTCAGGGTGTGTCCGGTAAGTGGGAACGGATGCTGACGCTAGTTAATTTAGACTTAGATCTTAGTTAGAGTTAGCTTAGTTTCTCAACCCTTTCTCCTGGTAGCATAGAAGATAAGCCGAAAATACCAAAAAAATCACATACCTCAGACTTGCTTAACCATACACCGTGACACATACAAGCAAGCCTGGGAAGACAACGAACGATTAACCCCAAGTGTTTCTTGTGGCGTTAAGGCATTTAGTCTGCGGAGTTCGACCGGATCGCGCGTGCACGCTCGTATTCGTATGGTGGAGTGTAGGGGTACCTCGCCACTCATCAACTAGGTAGAAACTAGAAGCCTGATCTTCCTCAAACTATAAAGCACAAAAATATTTAAAAACGTTGTTTCCAAATTACATCATTGTAGAAAACCACATCAAGACAAAGATTTAACGCTTTGATACCAAATGTAAGAAAAAACTTTGTGTAGAAAACCAGATGGCACAAGTAATCAAAGTACAGAATGTGAAAACAAATGGCACAAGAAATTCACATGCATAAATAAGTGGAAATGCACAATTCTTGAGCAAATGGAACTGATCTCCAACCATTGATGCTTTAGATTAAATTTGACTTTTTGATTCTTCTTTCACATAGGCGCTCTACAACAATGGTGTATGCAATTTTCAAGCATCTATGAAAGGGATCAGAATTGCACTCCTGCTATGATTCGGGATGCCTTTGTTCTCTAATAGAATTGCAATCTTGTTGTGATTTGGGATGCCTTTGTTCTCTCATCAAGAATGAATTTACAAGCCATGGGATCGATTACCATAAGAGACCCAATGCTCACAAATACAAAACACGTTACTGGATATGTAAACCACATTGATGTATTAACCAACTCATAAAAACATGTTAGTAAGCATGGTGGCCACTTTTATACATTAACTAACCCATAAAACACGTTAGTGAGCATAGTGGTCACTTTCATGCATTAACTAATGCATAAAGCACATTAGTGGGTGACACGCTACATAAAAAACATAGCTTCTAAGCCATCTACATGCATTGTTGTTGAGAGAAAATCCATTGACTCATTATCATAAGTTTTAAGGCACCTTTTATTAGAGACCGATTGAGTAAATCCCTATATTTTTTCAGACGTCTAGGAACATGTAATTTACATAAAAACTCAATTCTGTAGTTTTGGTTAAGCTTAGTTTCTTCTAATGTACTTCTTACGGAAATATTTACCAAAGGTTATCATAGGTTAGACTGATGTATTTTTTAAAGCTACTTGAATTGTTTAGTTCCGAGGATTCATTATGCTCATGTACAAGAAGCGTCTTTGCAATCCACACAACTAAAAATCTTTTCTAAAACAAAATGTCCTCATTGACTTTTCTATGAAACCAATTCAAATGCTTCTATCAAACGAATCTTAATGTTTATCTCACTGTGCAGATCAACCATTCATTAGAAGGCTTCTATTTGAACAGAAAAAACAGAAAGGTGTAAGATGGTTGAGGCGTTTGCCGTCAGCTAGAAAATAATGATTTCTAGTTATTTTAGATTTGGAGGACATGAATCCGGGCTTAGCAACTAGCAAGGATGAAGATCCGGAGACGGAGGAAGAATTGACTGTGATGGACCATTGCCGTTCTTAACTACCCATGCCATTTTGAGTGCCCACTAAGTGTGCACCTCAAGATGACAATGCATGAACCATACGCCTGCAAAAGTTTCAAATTCTTTATCCCACGATATTAAGACTATCATAAGAGAAATTTCAGATATTCTGAGATATCCAATATTCAGCTGGATTGTCTGTTCTGAATCTGAGGGCAACCCAACCTCCGGGAGGCACTCCAATGGTGTTTCTTTTAGGAGGGTCTGCCAGATTAAATTTTGGAGCATCTCTAGTTTCATTGTAGTTGCCGAAACCTTGGCCAAAAATGAAGAAGATGAAGCCATATAAATGCAGAGGATGGCTCTCGGTACCCAGAATGCCTGTGTCCTGCAACACCAATTCAACTGTTGTGTTGAAAGGCAGCACTTTCACCCTTGTCCCTTTCATGGGTTGGTTCAGGTTGCTTGGCAGATTGGTGGATGTGTAGTTGAATGGAAATGGTGGATTGTCAGGGAAGTTGGTTTTGAAAATTCCCTTCATCTGCCCTTTGCAATGAGATTGCAAGAGAGCCATTGAAGGCATCACAAATGATATGTTGATGCAGGCTGTGAACTTGGTGTTATGAAATTAATTAAATCTACAAATTGAAACAGAGAAAACAAGAAAAGCACATACAAAAATTTACATGAAAAACCCTAAAGTGATTTTCACGGAAAAAAAAAGTAAAAAACATACAAAAATTTACATGAAAAACCCTAAAGTGATAAAAAATCACAAGAACCAATGCAAACGTCTTCCTTTATGTAGAGAGAATATCCCAAGGACACAAACCATCTTTGATAACTCTCTCAACTTGTTGCTGTTATGACACTCTTAAGCCCTTCCTTTCACACTTTGTTGTTGTTGTGGTGGTACTTAACACATTTTCTTTCCCTTAATTTATAATAGAAAAAAATAGTCTTTTTTCTATTAAAAACTTTAGATAATTTTAGAAAATGCTAATCATATCTCAAAAAGAGATTACAAAGTTGGAAGTTATGAAAGACAACTTAAATTGATAAAAATAGAGGAAGAGTTTTCTTTACATTAATTGAGAGTTTAATTTTACACATTAACTGATAGTTAACAATTCTCTTACTTGAAGAAAAATCTCACAAATCTTCAAATTAGAGATGCACTAGTTCCAAGTTGCATTCTCATGTCTATACTATTCCAAGTTGTTTTGTGCAAAAAACATGCACATCCTTTGCAACCACTTTAGTTAATGCATTAGCAACATTTTTCTTCATGCTAATTTTCTACAAATTAATTAAACATGATTAAAAAATATCTCTAATAAAATGGTATTTAATATAAATATATTTTGTTCTGTTATGATAAACTAAATTTCTTGCTAAATGTAAGGCACTTTGGCTGTCACTAAAAACTTGATAACTATGTTGCTTTACATCAAGAACTTGTAAAAATCTTCACAACCATAATATCTCCTTACATGCTTTTGTCAATTCCACATATTCATATTTTGTAATGGACAAAGTTACTAGAGATTGAAGTTTTAACATCCAACTTATTGCACCACTGCCTAAAACGAAAGTGTAACTTGTAGTACAAAATTTGCATTCACATAATCACAAATATTCAAATCATTATTTCCAAAACATAAATAGGCAGATCGAGTTCCATTTGTATCTAAGAATCCATTTCATACCAATCCAATCTTTCCAACCACAATTATTCATATATCCACTAACAACACTAACTACATGTGCTATAACTGGATGAGTGCATACCATATCATACATTAAAGAGCCAATAGCGGGAATATATGGAATATCTTTTACTTTGACAATTTTTTTTCTATACTAGGATAATCTTTCTTAAATAATTGAAAATGAGAAGCCAAAGAAGTATTTATAGATTTTGCTTATGACATATCAAAACATTTTAACACTTTTCTAGTATACTTAGTTTGACTAAGCCACAATTTTTTCTACTTTCTATCTCTGTAAATATGCATTTCAAGAATTGTTTTAGCTTGTCCCAAATCCTTCATAGCAAATTGTTTACTCATCTCTATTTTAAGTTGATTTATTTTTGATATATCTTTCCTTGCAATCAACATATCATCTACATATAACAACAAAATTATAAATTTAATTTTATCATATGAAAAATAAACACAATGATCAAAATCATTTTTACAATAATCCATTTTGTGCATAAAAGAATCAAATTTTCTATACCATTGCATAGGAGCCTATTTTAAGCGATATAAACTTTTCCTCAAGCAATACACATAGTGAGGTTTATTTTGATCAACAAATCTTTTTGACTGATGCATATATATTTCTTCATTTAAATCGTAAAAAAGCTATTTTAATATCTAACTATTATAACTCCAAATTTAAACAAGAAACTAATAAAAGAACAATCCGAATAGAAGAATGCTTAACAATTGAGAAAAAAATTATGTAAAATCAACTCCTGGATTTTTATCATAACCTTTAACTACAAGTCTAGGTTTATAAAGATTTCCCCCATTTACCGCATTCTTTAAAGTAAAAATCTATCTATTTTGAAGTGCTTTATGTCCCTTGGGTAATTCCACCAATTCCCAAGTTCTATTTTTGTTGGAGTGAATTTCATTCTCTTTTCATAGCTTCCTTCCATTTTACTGCATTAAGATTTGCAAAAGCTTCTTTTACCATTTCAAGTTCACCACGATTTGTATAAAGAATATAATCTTTAAATCTAGTAAGAGGACATATTATTCTACTTAAATGTCTTACCACATGTGATGTAGTTTCCTCCTCATAAGTTTTTTTCACATCATCCTCATTTGAAAATTTTGGGGGGTTTTAAACTACAAATAAAATCTAGGAACTTGTTGTGTAATAGAATAAAAAATCTTTTTCTTTTGAAAATCATTAAACATTACATTTTCTTGAAATTTTACATCTCGTGATCTTACAAATTGCTTTGTTTGAGGATCCCATAATCTAAAACCCAAATCATCACTACCATAACCTAGAAAATACATCTTTTTGATTTATTATCAAATTTAGATCTATATACCTTTTATATATGCATGTAAGCAACACATCCAAAAACTTTTAAATGATTATAAGAAACATGTCTTCCACTCCACAAAGACTCTCGTACTTCATTATTTAGAGAGGAATGTGGTGATCTATTAATTAAATAAGCAATAGTCATAATAGCCTTAGCCCAAAAACTTTTAGGCAAACCTACACCAACAATTATAGATCTTGCACATTTAACCAACGTTTTATTGCATCTTTTTGCTACTCCATTTTCTTCTGGAGTTCTAGGCAGAGGACGAATATGTTGAATTCCTTTTTCTCTACAAAACTCATTGAATGCATTTGAATTAGATTCACCACCTTTATCAGTAAGCAAGCATTTCAACTTTAAACATGTTTGTACCTCTATTTTAACGAAAAAGAAGTTAAAAATATTTAATACAACATCCTTGGACTTTATTGGAAATACCCATACTTTTTGTCTATAATTATCAATGAAAGTAACAAAACACAGTGAATCACCTAATGATGTTGGATTTATTGGACCACAAACATTAGAATAAATAAGCTTCAATTGATTAGCTCATCTACATCCCATATTTATAAAAAAATACACCCTTTTTGATTTATCCACAGCATAATCTTTGCAAAATTTTGTGCAACTTACTACAAATTTGGGAATGCAAAAATGATATTGAAGTACCTTTAAATTAGAATAAATGATATGGTCCAACTATTTATGCCATAAATTGGTATCGCTCTTGTAGCAACTGTAGCTATAGAATCATCCTGCAAACATATATCAACTCCTAAAGTATATATTGTGGCAATCTTTTTACCCTAGAATGCCCTTGTTAATTCTCCATTGATTTCACATGAAAAATTTAAAACCAAATCATCAAGTTGAGAAATAGAAATAAGATTTTTAGAAACTTGAGGAACATGTCTAACATTATTAAGAGTGATTTTAGGCAAACAAGGCTGTTGTAAAATAACACTTCCTATACTAGCAACTTTTAAAGGAACACCATTAGCAGCATAAACAACTCTTAATGAAATTGGCTAATATGAAGTAAAAATAGACGATTCAGGGCAAGTATGAAATGAGGCTCTTGTGTCTATGATCTAAACATCTTTTGTTGTGTTTAAAGAAAATACTGTAAATGATTTAGTTCCAATAAAATCAAAAGCAATCTCACCCTCTGTGTGATTTATTTGTGGACTTGCATTACTTTTTTATTTTTCTAACTATATTTTTTCTTTTTGTTGCAGGGATGCTTTTCAATCTTTGTAACCATGACAATCCCTCTTCATGTGACCAATTTTGTGGAAAAATTAGCATTCAATCCTACTTTTAGAAGTTCCTCTACTTTTACTTCTTTCCCTACTTTGGTTAGGTTCCCTACTTTGATCATGTTTATTAAATGTACCTCTATTTGAAATTGTAAAAGCATTACTTGATGATTGACCCTATCCTTTAGGCAATCTTTTTTCTGCATCATGAAGAGTAGAAACTATATTATGAAATGAAATATTATTGGTACTCATAGAGGTTGTAATAATTGGATTCCAAGATTTAAGTAAAGAATTTAAAACAACATAGCACTTTAATAGCTCAAGAATTATCACTTTATATTCTTCAAATTTAACAAAAGTAGCCATTATATCATCTAGATGATTTTGCAAAGAAACACCTTTTTTCATCTTTACATTAAAACCCTTTTGATAAATATGAAATTGATTTAAACTTGAAGCTTTATCAAACCTATTTTTCAACATTACCCAAAGAACATGAGGATCTATTTCATTAGAAAGAGATGCCAAAATTACGTTGCTCAAATAGGGATAGATCAACGTTAGTGCTTTTGCTTGCAACTTTTTTTAATCATCATTTAACATCCTTGTAGGTTTTGAAGGTTGAAGGGCCTCATTAGACTCCTTTTGTGCCTAGATATCTTTCATCAACATACTCCATATGTTCCAGTTTTAACCAACAAGCCTGTTTGTTGTCTGTAACCACTCCATCAACTTACTTTGATACCACTTGTTACAAAATTACTTAAATCTACAAATTGAAACAACAAAGACAACAACAAAAACACACACAAAAATTTACCTGGAAAACCCCAAAGTGGAGAAAAAACCATGGGAACCAGTGCAAAGCTCTTCCCTTATTTGGAGAGTCCTTGATAACTCTCACAACTTATTGCTATCATGACATTTTAAAGCCCATCCTTTCACACTTTGTTGCTGTTGTTAATTTATAGAACAAAACAAGTCTTTTTTTAAATTACAAATTTTAGATAATTTTACAAACTGCTAATCATATCTCAAGAAGATATTACAAAGCTTTATGAAAGACATAACTTAAATTGATAAAAACACAGGAAGAGTTTTCTTTACATTAACTAACAATTTAATTTTACACATTTACTCATAGTTAACACTTGTTGTTCCATTGGGGCCTTGGCATTTTTGGCCTTTGGGACAGGTGTCTAAACCCAGGTTCACAATGAAGAACAACTTTTTGTGGACTGTTTTGGGAACTCTGAATTTGCAAGGCTTTTGATTTGCCTGATAAATTTGGTGGCAAATGAAAGTGTCATTGAGGGTAGGAAGTTTATGCATCATGACAGAAGTCGAATTATTGGTGTTTTGTAGGAGATGCTTGGGATGTCTGTTCACTCAGTTGTTGGTAAACTACAATCCCTGCAACAGTGGAGTTGTCAAAGATGCCCTGTCCAGTTACTTAAAGGTCTTGCAGCTAACAAAAACTGCTACTTCCCAGAAAGGATTTAACCGTCAGACTTGGCAGTGAACAACACATTGGTGGTCCGAACCGGTGAAATCAGTATGCCATCTGTTTTGAATGGTTTTGTGTAAACTGCATCCACTTCCACCACAGTGAGAGTATGGTTGGCTATGCTCAAAAACATTTCATCGTTCAAAGCACCATTAATTATCCTCAGCCTTTATGTATGTCTTCCCAGGAACCAGCCTCAGTACAAACATATCTGTCAACCCATCCATTTCTTTCTTGCAAATTCCAGGAGATGAAGTTTTAAATAAGCTAAATTGCATTGGGTCCTTAAACTAAAAATACCCCTTTATCATATTTAGCGAGTAACCAATTAAACTACTTTTACCTTTTCTGTTAGAGCAATTGTAGAGAGGCCCGAGATGACCATTAATGACATAGCTTTCAGCCACATTTGGGCCGCCTCCTGTTTGCATGCCTTGGCTTATGACTTGCTCTGTGTCCGAATTCTATCATTCCACTGCCATAGGCATTAGCCAAGAGTCATCTACGAAGCCGCTAATCTAGATTATAAAGAAAAAAACAAAAAAACAAAAAAGGTTGCTTAGAGGTCGATATTTTACCAATAATGACAGGCACTTCTTTGTAAGGCTTGGGAAAAGAATAAGGAACACCGAACTTGGGGTAAATGATGAAGGCTCCATTTACAGTGGCTCTGATCCATGAAGTGTGAGCATGCCACCAAAGAGTTGCTCCTTGGCCGGTAACTGTGAAGTTGTAAACATATGTCATAAGTCTTTACGAAACAATACCACATTGAACAAAAAAGCCATCATATTACATAGTCTACCCTGCTTGGCCAATGTAAAATACCATGTAATAAAGCATCATCCGCAATCAACCACCCAAAACCCAATTGCAGATGATAAGAAAAACCCTACCCTCCACCCAAATCAGCCAAATCTCGAATTTAAATATCTATTCATATAAAACAGCATACACAAAACCAAGAATTTGCGGACACAAAACAAAATTCACTCGCCAAATGTTACTGAAAACTACAATTCATCCTGCAAAAAACAGGAATCTCTGAAAATTAGAAGGAAGGTACGTACAAGTGTACAACGGCAACAGCACCAGCAGCAAGAGCACCGAGCTTGCCCATGTCCTGCTCAGGCTTGTGATGCTTCTCCTGCTTTCTTCCCCATGTGCTGCTCAGGCTTGGGATGCCTCTCCTGCTTCTTCTCATACTTAACTTTCTTCTCATAGTTCTCATCATAGCAGATGTTCTGGTGGTGATGCTTATGCTCAGCCATTTCTGTTCACTCTTTGCTTACACGAAAACTACTTTGGCTGAATCGACCGAAATGAAATCAATCAAATGTGAACTGTGTTGATGGGTATCATCCACTGAGGGATGTAATTAGAGTTCTCCACGCGAACGCGTCCCGGGTTGTGCTTTCAGGATAAGCAACCTCTGCTTTAAGGGGAAGCAACCTCTGTTCATTTTCTATTTCACACCGTTCCCTTTGGGAGCCTTCGGTTGGCTGAACCATTTAGCTTGTCTTTGACAACTCATGTTCACGCTCCCGGCCCACGCGCAGATGCCTTCTTGAATACATATTATCATGCCTTTCCCACATCTATTTTGGAAAATTCTGTTGTACGCAGTACGACTCATTAAAGTTGATGTTTAATTGTATGCAAGTAATGCAACCCTACTTAAGTTGTGATATTAAAATTTGAAGTTCTTACTACAGCCCTCTTGTAAGTCATACGGCTTTGTTTGTTCTTTAAACTATACTTAATGACGTATATACATCTTGGTTAATAAATTAATTGAAATTCTTTTTTATATTGTTTGGTCTATTTCAATAAGTTTTTTTTATTCATTATGCCTCTACATCTTAGAGTTGATTCCATTTAGTTGGGACAAGTTTAAGATGATAATTATGCTTTAATATCTCAACTATTTATTGAAATTGAATTTTTTTAAGCGAATGAACTTTAGGAATTGGTAACACACCTATGACCCATGAAATAAGAGTGTTCCACCACAAGGCTACTCCATTACAACACAACTATCACTTCTCTATTATTGCCACACTCTTGAGTAAATGTAGGAATTAAACCTATGACCTTCTAACTGAAGGATGAGTGTCTTAACCATTGTACTGTACCCCTAAGTGTGAAATTGAACTTATGACTCCACACACCTTTACAAATAAGCCACATACTTTAAGAAAAGGTAAAAATAAAATAAAATAAAATAAACAAAGAAAAGGCATGTCATCATCTTATATGCATTCTCTTGAAAATTTCTACACTATTGATGAAACACAGTTCTTTGTCTGCTCTGACGTTGCAGCTTCGACGTCGAGGTCTAAATGCAACGTCAGGGATTCGACGTTGGGGGGTATACACTAGCCTATAAATATAGCACCTAGGCTCCTGATTTGGCATTAGTTTTTGTAGTTTCTAGTAAAATTAGCAAAGCTGTTGCAGTTTATTTTCTCTAGAGTTAGAATATTTTTCAAGTGCCCACAAAAGGAGTATAAGTGTGTATAGTTCTTTGTTCAAACACTGATGTACCTGAGCGTAGTAGTGTGACGAGAATAAAAATGAACTCTTTTGACAATCCTTGTAGCACTGATAATAGCTTAATGTTTCTTTTAATGCACTTTACTTTAATGCATTTCAATTAAGTAATTACTTTCTAGCAGTTAATGAACACAAGCACGACCACTTCGAACATACATATAGTACTTGGTAACCCACCAACGCTTGACATTTGGTAGCCTAGTAACACTATATGTGTTAAGGATGTGTCCAAGAAAGTGGAGCAGTTACTTTTGTTAGGCTAGCTAGGCAGTAGATGAATCAGATCTTCAATTACTTTACCTTTCATTCTTGTTGTAGGCGATCAAATTTATAAAACATAAAAAATAAAAAATCATGTATCCTAATTACACTTAAACCATATCCTTGAGCTTCACAAGTGTAGTTGGGAAGACAATGAACGTTCTCAATGCCCATTTCACTTCCTAGAAGAGCTAGTGCACTAGAGAACTATAGCATCACTGAATTTGATCGGATCATGCATAGACGCCTTAGTGATTTGTATGGTTAGGCATAGGGGTACCTCGCCGCTCATCATTGGTGCCATTGCCAAGTACCTTTTGGTTTTTTTATGTGCTATCTAGGACCTAGTGAAATTATTTAAATCATTGGAATGAACTATAGAGTCATATCATATTTTACAATTACTACAACAAAATCTCCAATCACACTATGCTTTTTCTCATCTAATTGAAAATGTCTTCTTCTCATAGGAGCGCTTCTTCGCCCAAGTTTGATGAAGCTTATCAACCAGTGCCTTAACAATACTAAATTGTATATGCTCATCCTAATGAGAATGTACCAAATTTCACCTTCATCCTACACTAGGATGAACAGTTGCGGTGGCATGACATGGAGGGCAACATCGTGTTGTCGCTCAATCAATTCATTCTTGCAATGCTCCAACAAATGCTTATCTGATGGGGTCTTCAGGAACGTCATGCTAAATATGTTGTGTAAGATACTAACACTAGGGACTATCATCCCACTGAAGCACAACGTCTACAAGATCGATAGCTTGAACAACACTATGAATCTGCAAAGGGAAAAAGATTTAACGATTCTTCATTCTTGTTATACCAACAAGATGGTGGGGAATCCTTCTTTGGAGGTTTTCCATTCAGTGAAATATCTCTCTTTGACTTTGGTGAAGGAGGTTAAAACTAGAACTTGTAGTCCACAATTCACAATCCTGGTTCTAGTAAGAATGGATTCAATTACAAAGAAGGATCCAAAGGGGCAAGTTAAGGTAGGGATAAGGATGAGAAATAAGATTGTGATCATGGTCACGATCATTGAAGAGGTGGTAGCAGGCACCATGATGGTGCTAATCCTTCTTCCTCTTCCCCTTCATCATCATCATCATCTTCTTCTAGCTCTAATCATGACTACAGGAGGCGAGACCGTGATGGAGGTGACCAAAATGAACGAAATGACCAACAGGACCAAAATGATCAAAGAGACCATCAAGAGAGGCAAGATCAAGGGCATGGAAATTCAAGAGAGGCACATCGCCATGAATGAAGGGGTAGTAGAGGGCATTGTAGGCACCATGATCAAGGCCTCAATGAGCCTTTGCTTGCTACCTAAAGTATGCTTAATATTGCAGAGGCGATACAAATTCTAACAAGACATGTGAAGGATAGTCAGATCAAAAGCCTAGACATGAACAAGATGCATGTGCCTTATAGAATATAGAAAATGAGTGGAAAAGACTTAAGTTGTTCCCAAGGACACTCATCAAAGAAGTAGAGAACTAGTACTGGTCCTCAGAGGTGGAATCTATCAAACAATGAAGTACCATGCTTGAATTATTTAATAATAAATATCAAACATACTCCAAAGTGTCCAACTTGAGAAGGCAAATCCAAGGATGGAAATAAGGAACACATGAACCCTTGGATGTTGTCATTGGTTATACTATTCCTTAATGCACAAATGTCCTGGCCATGATTATTCTCAACTGGATCAACTTTGGCACATTGTAGACGAGCTTCGATTAGAAATGAGGAGAACCCTTGGTGTCTATGCCCAAGGGCAACTGTTAGAATTAAGTGCTTGTTAGATACAAAGATTAATCAAGTAGGTAGCTAAAGAGGAGGATGACTTAAGAAAAAGAGAAAGTGTAGAAGAGTATAATTGCAATTCTTCCATTCATAATGGGGAGGTTCGATTCTACAATAGTGAGGATAAATCCACATCTGATGAGGTGGTGAATAGGAAAACCTTGCCACTCCAAAAATTTCAATCTGAAATTACAGCCAAGGTTGATCAATTATGGGACTCTATGGATAGCAAATTCTAAGCTATTCTAAAAATTGCTAAAGTATCCAAAGAACAAAGTAGTGATCATGAGCATAGGAGGTGCAAGGAAGTTGAACATGCTTATCAAAAAGGTAAGGGCAAGATTGTTGCAATAGAAGAGGTTGTAGAAAGCAAATAAGATGATTATGATGGATGTGACGTCTACCAATATGTACATCCTAAGGGATGTTACCCCATTTTGTCACACTTACAAGAGTCTAGGGTGTATGCTTTGAATCCATGACTAACACAAAGGCAAACATTTAGAAGATTGCCTTATCCTCAAGGTAATTTTAGGTAGTTCCACCAGTAATAACTGTATTATCCAAATGGAGCTCCACTGCAACCATATGAGTAGTACCAATAGTGGCAGCAACCACAATCATGGGCATTAGCACCATCAAGGTAGCAACACCCTTACCGATAGCTTGATCCTTATGGTTACTATGTTTAGCAACCATTGTCTCCACGTGACTCCTCTAGTCATGTTTCTACTTTCCAACCTCACTACCACCCTTCTGATTATTATCAAACTCATTCTCCACATGAAAGAAGGGATACCACCTCTTACCCCTATCCTCTTCCTGTCCCTACACATGTTCCTCCTCCATCCACATAGTTACCACTTACTCCACCTATGCAAGATGAATTACCAGCTCAACGACAACAACGAAATGCCACTAGGGCTATTAATCTACAATGGATCATCAACCAAGTGGGTTGAATACTTGATCAAAGAAAAGACCTTTCTTTCAACCTCGCAATCCACCTAAGCCCTTATTTACACTTGTGTTTGATAACCCTGCTCTTGCATTTTCCGTTGTATCAAATACCTTTGTATCTTCTTCAAACCAAAATCTGCCTAGGATCCATACTGTCATGTTTACTCATACTATATCTAATTGGCTCTATGTTAGAAACCTTCCTAGGAAATTAGTTGATCCTAGATTTCTTATAATTTATTTGCAGATTACTAGAAATGAACCATGCAAGACTCTTCTTGACTCAGGTTCTGGTGTTAATTTAATTTCTCATGAGATGTACACTACATAGAACTTGCCTCCTCTCAAGAAGAGAAATATAAGATTAGAATTGGTAGACTAGTCCATCATTGTTCCATTGGGACTAGTAGAAGACATTGTGACGACTATCTATGGATGGTCTTATCCTACTGATTTCCTAGTAATCAAAGTGGATAACTGCAAAGGGGATTTCCAAATCATAATGGAAAGGGCATGGTTGAGCACCATTGATGCAAGAATGGGCATCAGAAATCTTTCCTTGGAAATATCTAAAGAAGATGCATTTGGAAAGATTAAAAAAAAAGAGAGTTCCATGCATTGCATATAGCAATAAAGGGTGAAATTGTGTGCAAAAAATCTAGGCCATAAAGTAAGCATCTATCTCTGCATGCAAGAAGTGTGCACCAAAAATAGAAATCCAAAGGTGTCTATATGCATCAACAAAATAGGAGGGCACCTAGTTGCTAACCCCTGATTTAGAGAGTAGAATACTTTACATGGAACTGAATGAGAGCCTAACATGCACATATGTCGTAGGCATGGATAAACTTAAGCAAGTCCATCACCAGCTCTCTAATGATACAAATGATGATACCTATTGGGGAGAGTTTGAAATTTCTAAAAGTTTCAACTAGGAACTATCAAAGATGTTCGGTCATTCCTTGGACATATTGGCTACTATTAGTAGTTTAGAGAGAATTTCTCTAAGATTTTAAAACTATTGGTGGAGCTAACAAAAAAATATGCTCCCTTTCTTTGGACCACAAAATATGAAAAAGCATTCCAATAGTTGAAAGAGAAATTTGTAAAAACTCCAAACCTACAAGTACCTAATTGGTCCAGGCCATTTCATATAATGACCGATGCATCAAATTATGCTTTGGGAGCTATGCTTATGCAATTAGATGACAAGAAATGTCCATACTACATTCATTGTGCTAGCCGAAGCATTGTGGATGCACAATTGAACTACATCACTATAGAAAAAGAGTTGATGGTAGTGGTGTTTACTCTAGAAAAGTTGAGGCATTATGTGCTTGGATACAAAGTATTTGTGCACACAGAACACAATGCCATCTACTTCTTGATGAACAAGCCAATAGTGAGCCCCATGTCATATGGTGGCTGGTGATCTTATAGGAATTGGATCTTACGATGGTAGATCGAAAGGGAAAACTGAGAATGTGGTGGCTGATCACTTGTCTCAATTGGAATGGGACAACAAAGAGGAAGAAAATCCACCATCTGATATGTTTCCTGATGAACTTCTCTTTGCCAGGGCTATAATTGAACAATTACCCAATGAGCCTAAATGGTATGATAACATTCTCACTTATCTTCTCACTTAGGAGATGTCACAAGGGTTGGATCATCAAAAGAAATAAAAATTTCTTCACTAGGTAAAACACTTCATGGATATTAATGGACATCTTTATAAGGTGTGTTCTAATGGCTTGGTTCATTGGTGTATCCTTGGTGTTGATCAACTACATCTTCTCTAAGAGGCTTATGAAGGTCCTTATGAAGGATGCTATGCTAGGAGATGCACAACCATTAAAATCCTAATGGTAGGGTATTATTGGCCAATAATCTTTAGGGATGCTCACCATTATGTACCCTCTTTTGAATGATGCCAACAAGATGGTGGAATGATTGCTCGAATGAAGGAACCTCAACAATGAATTCAACCATTGGAACCCTTCAGCATTTGGGGCATTGATTTCATGGATCCCATCATGCCCATGTCAAATGGAAAGGCATACATCATAGTCACTATTAACTATTGTATAAAATGGATAGAAGTAGTAGTCTTCATTGACTATACATCTTCTACTGCTCCTCGATCGTACAAAAAAATGTTGTAAATAGATTTGGTGTGCCATGTGCATTAATTTCTAATAATGAAACTCACTTTACAAGAACTACTTTTTGAAAGCTCATGCAACGCCTAGGGGTTGAACATAAACTCATAACACCCTACCAACCCCAAGCCAATGGTCAAGTTGACGCTACCAATAGAAAAATTACAAGGATTCTAACAAGAATTGTTAGCAAGTATATGAAAGACTAGAGCACAAAACTCAACAATGCCTTTTGGGCCTACTTCTCAACATGGAAACTTCCTATAGGCTATTCTCCCTACAAGCTTATGTATGGATAATTACCAGCTCTTCCTGTTCAATCCGAGCTTCGTACATTTTCAATAGGCTATGGCCTCGACCTTGACTTGAGTTTAGCACAAAAAGAAAAACTAAGGAATCTCAACCTGCTAGATGAAAATTGATTTGGTGCCCTATCATCTAACGAATTGCACAAGGCCTACAACAAAAAGTGTCATGACCTTAAAATCAGAAAAGTCAAATTTCAACTGGGAGATAAGGTTCTCTATTGGAACCCTACACACATACCTCAATGAACTAAGTTCCAAATGTTGTGAAAAGAACCTTACATCATTTATGAACCTTACACCATCATTAGTACATTTGTTATTTTTTGAATATTTTACATTTTCTTTTATATTCTATTTTATTTTATTTTTGTGTGACTTTCTAACTTTTTGTTAATAAGTGCCAAGTACAATGGTAATGCATTGCTTGATGGTGGTATGTACTTTCTTGTTATTTGATTATTGGTATCTACATTCTGGCTTTGAATTTTGTTACAAATGATTAGGACATGGTTTGTTTGTCATGCAATGGGAAGTGAGTTCACAACATCCACCAATCCACAAACTCTATGGTTTTCCTTATTCTGGAAATGCGTGGTCCTTTTTTCATTAATACAACTTAAATACATTTATGACTTTGGTAATTTTCAGAACTGGAAAGGATTCAAAGGTTTAAACAGGGTGTGGCTTTAAGGGGATTCAGTATTCTTTGTGCCTTTATGTTTGCCTAGGTGCATGTGTGTTTTCATGGATTTCTTACCATTCTATGTCGACCAATAAAAGGAAGTTGAATAAGTCTTTGCATGGTGTGGTTCTCATTAGAAAAAAAATAAACAATGGAAATTCAAAGCACAACCCTTAGACAAAATAAATGCATACATCTTTGCATGGTGTGGTTCTTATTAGAAGAAAATGATGAAAATTCAAAGCACACCCCTTAGACAAAATAAATACATGTATCTTTGCATGGTGTGGTTTCCATTTCAAAAACAAATGATGGGAATTCAAAGCACATCTCGTAGACAAAATAAATACATGTGTCTTTGCATGGTATGGTTCCCGTTTTAAAAAAAAAAGAAAACAAATGATGGGAATTCAAAGCACACCCCTTAGATAGAATAAATGAGCTACAAGCATTGGTTATGGGGCTAGTCCCCTCTAACTAAGGTCCTTTCTCATTCCTACTTCTCTTTTCTTTTCTAATAAGGAATAGTGATTGTTTTGTGGGAGCACTCTTGTTCTTAGGGGATGGATTGGTCTTAGAATGACAATGTGAAGTCACTAAATGTGGTTGGTTTTAGTTTAGACTAAGGATGAATCCTATCAAGTCATTTCACCACAAAATCCACAAGGGATTTCATGTGACCTTAATTAGGGACTCTATTCCACACGCTCTTTCATCCATCTATGCTTTCCATGTCTCACCTCACTACCGATTTCATGTTCTTGTTCGATGTCCTAGTTTGATGTGTTAGGATTCTTAGTTAGTTTCTTCTGGGTTTATGTACTTAACCTTTCATAACCATTAATCACCCACAAGGCCCATGGACTCTTTGGTTTGAAGTTATGCAAGGGCATAAAAGGCTTGTGCCTACTTTGGAGAGGACCCACTTGCATATCTTTTGGTTGGGTTAGTTAAGTTCTTTATTCTTAGATACTCTTACAATCAAATTGTTTTTGCTTACCCCATCAATGACATCTAATTATGGACATCTTCATAACATTTTTTAGTGAACTTATTATTATTATTATTGTAAATTCTTACACCCTCTTCAAATATTTTCTTGTGTCAAACTCTTTTGAATCCAATGGATTGCTTATCTATTTTACCCTATTTGTTAGCCTTCCTACTAACTCTACTCAAGAAATCAATCTACCACAATCACACCCTAGCCAAGTGTAACCACCAATGAGACAAGGCATTTAATAGCTATGTGTTACACATTGCATACTAATTCATGATTCTGTTGTGATTGCAATGGGAAGCATGAACTAGAAGTAGGATAATCTTCACCAAGGATGATGTGGCAATATCACACAATGAGGACCGTTCATGATCATTGGGTCTTCTCTCTCATTCCTTTACTGCCAAGAGACGTTGGATGTTAGTGTTATCTAGGGTGTTCCCTTCTCTTATCATGAACACCCAATTTTGTAAAAATTGTAACTCTATACACTTTGGCACTCAAAGTCTGTTGTTCCATTTGAGTTACTTTGTATGTTAGTCAATAATCCCATACCTACCCAATATTTTGTAAAGAACTTGTTCCTCCTCTTCTACACTCAAGGACAAGTTTTCATTTAGTTGTGGGGGTATGATGAAACACGTTTATTCCTTTGTTCTAGCATGAGGTATTTGATGTTTGGGGGTATACACTAGCCTAAAAATATAGTGCCTAGGCTCCTGATTTGGCATTAGTTTTTGCAGTTTCTACTAAAATTAGTGAAGCTCTTGCAGTTTATTTTCCCCAGAGTTAGAATATTTTCTAAGTTGTCACAAAAGAAGTCTAAGTATGTATGGTTCTTTGTTCAAACAATAATGTACTTGAGCATAGAAGTGTGAAGGGAATAAAAACGAACTCTTTTAACAATCCTTACAACACTAAGAATAGATTAATGTTTCTTTTAATGTAATTTACTTTCATGCACTTTACGTTAATGCATTTGAATTAAGAAATTACTTTCCAGCAGTTAATGAACACAAGCATGACCACTTCGAACATACATATAGTACTTGGTAACCTAGCAACACCTAACATTTGGTAGTCTAAGAGCACTATATGTGTTCAAGATGTGTCTAGGAAAGTGAGGTGGTTACTTGTGTTAGGCTAGCTAGGTAGTAGATGAATAAGATCTTTAATTACTTTACCTTTCATTCTTGTTGTAGGTGATCAAATTTCTAAAAATAAAAGATAAAAAATCATGTACCTCAATTACACTTAAACCATACCCTTGAGCTTCACAAGTGTAGTTGGGAAGACAACGAACATTTTTAATGCCCATTTCACTTCCTAGAAGAGCTAGTGCACTAGAGAACTATAGGTCCATAAAATTCAACCAGATCACTCATAAACACCTTAGTGATTCATATGGTTGGGCATAGGGATACCTTGCCACTTATCAACTACCTTATCCCTTCCATAATATAAATAATCTATGCTCTAGGGAAAGCATAAGTCATATAATTTTTTTAATTAAAAATTCTACTTAAGTTTTGTGTTGGCTATATGTCCTAGGGGTACATGTAGTCTTACCATTAGGCTAACAATGAACTATTAGCTTACTAGTAAGACTTTTGATTTGAAAAATCCAAGTCATGAACTCAATTTTGGTGGGCAATGCTAAGTTATAAAGTTCTAATTGGACTATATATCTTGCGGTGTACCTATATTACAACTATTTTAGGTTCTGACACCATCTTCTACCACTACCATTCCCCAGGCTACAACTATTTCATTTTCTTACAAGAATAATATGAATGCAATGGTCAAAATTAGTGTTAACAAGAAGGTTATAGTTGACTATGAAGATTCTCAGCATAAGATCAGTAATAAGTGACAAGGTGAAGATCTTCCACAAGTATGATGAGCAATTGGAGAATTCCAACATTCAACTATACAAGTCAGAAGTGTTCGCATCCAACCAGATTGTAATTCATGAATGGATAATGTAAGTATACCAATGAGTTAATAATAAGTTCGTGATCATTGTCTTTCTACTTAGAGCTAGCAGGTGTAAAATGTATGGTTTAACTCTTAATGACATATATGATAAGATAATGTTATTGGCTTTAAGTATACTAAATGTAGATATAGTGAAATGAATGTAATTTCTATATCCAAGTACAATGAAAAGGTAAAGCTATTCTAGCCTATGACAATAAGTATCTATTCATGGTTTTGGTACACATCTTAGGCTAATGTAACTATTACTGCAATTACCTAGTAACTTTACCATTGAGCAAATGAAGCAAAGTCACTACTTGGTTACTAAATAATTATACTTTATGCTTGAAACTAGTCATACTCATTTTACCTTACTAATGAACATTGGAATAGTAAATGACTTAAGAACTTTGAGTGCAAGGATCGCTCCAAGTATACCTCCTTACCAATTAAACCTTCAAAACTCTTGAAGCAACTATTAGGAGCTGGGTATATACAACACAAGCAGATGTCAGAGGAGGCTATCAAACACCATCAAAGGTACTATGAAGTTCTTAAGAACCCCTCCTTGGCTGCTCCCAATGAGTTGCTAGTGCCCAGGAATTTTAGGTTAGAAATTTTCTGTGACTATCACGAACTGTGTGGTCACGATATAGATTACTACCTAGCATTGAAGGATGACATTCAATGTATGATTGATCAGGGTAAGCTAGTCGTAGATGAAAGAAATCTTGTTTGACCTAAAAATCAGTTGATGAGCATTTACAAGGACCCCCTCAATGCTAACAATGCCAATTACACAATCAACACTATCAACATTGACGATAACCCTAAACCATCATAGCAACCCTTTTTGGTCCGTGTCCCTCCTTGCAATGCAGAAATGCCAACAAAAACAACTAAGTCACAGCAACCTTTTGTCATTAGGGCTCCTCACCCAACATCTGCTACACCCTTTGTGTTGAAAGATGCATTGTCTCCCACCACTATAATAACACAAGCATCGTTCATCATTCAGGTGCCAAGGCATGCAAGCTCACCCCCAACACAAAATTGAGTGATGAAGGCTGCACCTTAGCCTCCTCACTCAAAGAGGCATGAAGAGTTTCCAGCTGACAAGCTAGCTAGGGAACGTGCCACGTTAGGTCCTCCCAAGCCTACCCCCTTGTTAGTAGTGCACATGGCCTCTTCCTCATTAGCTACCGATAGCAAAACACAGGCAAAACTATCAACTTCTGGACCAGGAAAGCCTAGTGTTCAACCTAAAGCCACCCCTCCTCAAGAAATTCACCTCTTGGGGTGTATGGAAGAGGAAAAGGTTAGAAAATAGCATGATGGTAGGTAAGATTTTCTAAACACTCTTGCACATGTTAAATAGGCTCTGAAGCAGAAAAAAAAAACACTGAGCCTATACGATTTAGTAATGACCTTTGCAACCCATCGCAAGACAATGGTTCACATGTTGACGTCCATCCATGTTAGCAAAAACCTACTGGCTGAAGAAAAGGCCATTCATGCTATCATGCTACCCCCTACGGCTGAAGAACTACGGTTGGCCCACTTGACGTTCCATGACATGTCCATTAAGGATGACCCTGAAAAGGGTCAAGTCACAACCACTTCCATGTTCATCACAATTTAGGTCAGCCAGTACAAAATTTGTAGGGTACATGTTGATGAAGGGGCTACCACCAACGTGATCCCATTTCCCATCGTAGACAAGTTGGACTTGGTTGATCAAATTAAGCCCACAGCAACTTCATGCCTCAAGTCCTTCAATGGGGCACGTGTGGTGGTTAAGGGGACCGTGCACATCAACTTTGTAGTAGGGGACCAATTCCCTATGAGTGTAGTGTTCATCATGGTTGAGGAGATGCCTAGGTTCAACTTGATCCTAGGGAGATCATGGTTGGTCCAACTAAGGGCTATCTCCTCACCAATACACAAGGAAATCCACTTACCCTACGTGGGAGGGGAAGTGCTAATTTATGGTGACGAAGTGGCTCCCCAGGCCATAAACAACATGGGCATTGAGCAAGGTTCAGAGATATAAATCTTTGAAAACAAAGCTCCTACTCAAATTGAGACGCTTGAATAGGCAAAAACCATCAACCCAAGTGAAGAGACAACGTGGGCCGAGTTGCCCTTCCAAGATGCAAGCAATAACATAGATGAATACCAATGTAGGGTCACCCAACCATATGCCTCGCCTAATCCACATTAGGTTATGAAACAATTACACAATTAAAACTTGTTATACTTCCGATGGTACAAGTTGCATTCTACATTCAATTTGCTATGTACGCAATTTACGTTTTTACATTCAGTTTGCTGTATTTGCATTTTTACATTAAGTTCACTGCTTGCATAATTTACATTTTTCACATTAAATTTACTTTTTATTTCATTTACATTTCATAATAAATTTGCTATTTACATTAAGTCTACTATTTTCTAATTTTTATTTTACATTGAGTTTGCTCATTGCATTGCCCTTATTGTCAATACCATACACATGGCCTAAAAAAGCCTAAAACTATCATGGCCCGAAATGGCCTAAAACTAGCCATGGCCTGAAATGACCCTAAACTACCATTGCGGTCCACTAAAGCCTAAAACTGGAAACTCTACTTCCTTACAACAAAGAAAACAAAAATAAAAAAATCATCATTAAGCGATGGCCCAAAATGGCCTTAAACTATTACTGTGGCCGGAAATGGCCCAAAACTAAAACAAGAGGCCCTCAAGGGGCCCAAACACATTAATAAAAATAACATATTAACCAAAACAAAATAAAATAATTATTTTACACTATGATTTTATTCAATTTCCGTCCATACAATAATGTTTGCAAAAATTTAAATCCAAAAACAACAAAAATAAAATTCTTTTACTGCCACACTATAAGTCTTCATCTACAACCCCATTTCCTGTTCCACTCAGTCCTGCACCTCCATTTGGATCCTGCACAAGACAAAAAATAAAACAATTAATCAAAACTACAACTAGGCTCTCATAAAATAAACTACGATGCAATAAAGAATAACTAACCTGAGATGGCCCCACATCCATTTTAGATGGTATTTTATCCATGCCAGCTACTAGACGTTGTAGGATCTCCTCCTTAGTGAGGTTGGCCCAATTTTCCTCCCCTAGATCAATGCTTGCTACAACTTTCCCTTTCTCCATAGCTATCCATTTGGGTGGCCCTAGAGAAAAGGTGGAGATGGTGGTCTCCCTAGAAGGTAAAGTCATTTCTCTTTCGAGAGACTCAGTGACCACCACCTATCGCATGAACTTTTCGTAGGCCCTAGTAGCGCCAATGACATCGAGGAATAGCTTATGGGTATGCAACTCAATAGAAGCATCCTGATATTGTTTATGATAGGTAGCATGTTCCATTTTGTACATGTGCTTATGGTTCTTTTGTGCTTGCCCCCACTCATAGACTTTGGCATTGTAGTCCTTCCAGTCTTGATTCTTTTGGGGTAGAAGGTCCATCTGCATTCATTGTTCTATGATCTCACATGTGGCCTCATTCTTACTCTGTACAGCTATCTAGTATCTTACATAGTCAATTATAGCCATACACCAACTACCATCGCAAGTGTCATGGGCCAATAGAAATTCATTTATGGACCAAAGGTCCTCCAACTCAGTGGCCTGGTTAGCCTTCTCTTTCTCAAGTTTTTGCACCCTCTTCCAGAGGTCCTTGTTGACATGCTTGCACTCCCACAATGATCATGCCGAGTAGAGCACACATTTGCTTATTTTCTCATAAACATCATGAGGAATCTCGGTCACCTTTGGTGGGAGTACATGCACTGCATCAACCTTGACCGCTTGATGAGGGTCCCACTTGAGATGAGAAGCTGTCAATCACACATGGGAAAGTGTTAGTCACAGTGCCATAGTAAAGAAATGCAACAACTTAGAGAGCCTAACATAGTAACTTGAACATACCTATCTTAGGATCGATCTACCTTAGGCGATCAATCATGTAATTAACCACCCCCTCCATAAAGGTGAATTTATCAAGGGTCTCAGTCCATGGTTGGAGATAGATCGAGGAAGAGAAATCGAGGGCTATAATAGTGGTGTCTGTTGCATAGTAAAACATCTTAGCAATGATGGAGAGGACAACAACGAAACTGAAAAATAACATAAACCATAGTGCAAAGCTCCTACCCAGAAAACCCTCAGGGGTCATTGACACACTGTCAAGCAAGCTATTGGCACATTTTAAGCAATTTCATGGAGCGCGAGTTTTAGTCTATTTTAATATAAGGAAAAGAGAATAAAAATAAAAAAAATATGTATAAAGATTCATATGAGTTATACGGTGATGAAATACATATTTTATTTTTAACCTTATACATTGGCCAAAGAGTGTAATATTTCAGCATATTACGCGATGCTTATTGGGAAAGGGTTTAATTCAACCAATTATGGACTCAGAGATGGTTTAGCAGCGGTGGTGGACGTGGAAATTGGTTACACAAGCATATTCATGAATAAACATTAACGGAGAATGGGGTTGCTCCTACTTTTCACGCAGGCCTGGACAGATTCAAATTGAAATCAATAAACAGAGATACCAATATTTGATCCTGTAGCAAGAAGAAGCAGTGTATCGTGTCAAATAATTTCAAAAACAGAGGTGCATCTTGTGATATAATGTGGCATAGTTCAGGCATAGGAAAAACATTTCTTGGAAGCTGGAAAGACGGTACACTTACTCTCAAAGTGGCTTTGTGGTTCTCACCAATACGGCAACTAAAACAATGAAATTATGAAAGCTATGCTTGTCGATTAAAAAAAATGTTAAGAACCGCCAGGGATAACCTCATATTCTGCTTTGGAATTTCGTCAAATGCTTTCCGTGCAAGGTTCCATTTTTCTGTTTTCACAATAAGCCTAATTTTGCGGCCAAGGCATGTAATAGTAAGCAGTTTAATAGTTTTTTTTGAAGTAATAGGTTACAACAAAATAAACGAAACAAGGATAAAATGCAGGCAGTGGACGCAACACTCAGTAATAGATAGGGCATCATTTCTTCAACCGTACACGGCGGCAACATCATGGATGCTGCAAACATTGCCGTGCTTGCTACGTTGCTAGTATTTCAGTGCCCTAAGTACCGCATTGGTAGCCATGCTGTGCGGATTAGCAGCGTAGGAAACCAAGCCAAAGGTCCATATTTTTATTTTCTTCTCTACCGTGCCTGCACCTGTGCCTGCTGTTATGGGTGATTATCGGCAGAAAATACTGAGCGTTCTCAAGGACAAGGAAGGTGTCTGCTTTCTTTGCTAGAGACAGGTGATGACTGTAGACGCACCCACACCGTTGGCACTTAATGCACCATACTCGAACATAGCCCACGTATAGAAGTAGGTCATCATCACCGAGGGTTTGCAGTTCCAAGCCATTTCACTGCCAACTTGGAAGAGAAGGAAACTACTGCTGAACCGTGCGTAGAAGTGGTTCCAACTACCATCGTATTTTCAGGAGGTTCACTAGGCGAGACAAGTTCAGTGGAGCATAAGCTGCAGAGATGAGCTGCGCGTAGGAAAAGCTATCGAGCAGCTAGTTTAACTGTCCAGGATATCTCGGTTAACTTTGGAAAATTATTTAAGGCCTTCACTTTTGAAAAGTATATTTTCTTTCATTGGCCATCCCTTGAATCAATTTTATATTCAATTTTATTCATTTTTGATGATCTAGTTTCCGCACTAAGACATAGGAGTTTCTTGTGTAAAAATGAAACATTTCTAAAGCCTCAACTTAACAAAGATGAACATTGGATGTAAATATTGGATACCTCTATATAAAAATATATTCAAAGACAAAAATTCATGGGATATTTACCCATAATCATACATGAACTAGACACTTGTCAGCTGTATATTTTTTATTTATACGATGGTTACTGTAACGACGGAAAACGTCGGCAGCTGGAAATACCGACTGAAGTTCCGTGTACACAGCTTTAACCACGGATCTGCGCGAGGGCTAAGCTGGAAAAACGAATCCGCGGTGCCCTGAACGGTCTTGTCGATCAGACAGGGACTTACGGGTCAGTAAAAGCGATGACGATTCAATTATGAACTTTTGTGTATGTGTCGTGATTTTGATGCGAGAGATCATAAAACGGAGCGAGACAACGACGTAAATAGATCGCTACGAAGATAACGTTAAAAACAAAGAAGACCGGAAAAATGCTGATTCGGGAGAGAAAACAGAGTGGATGTTGCAAAGATCAAAGATCTATGTCTCAATGCTGGATCTGGTGTATGTTTGCGTGTGTATTACGTTACAATGGGAGAAGACTCCCAACGACTGAATACAAAATGAGCACAAAACAACAAGAAAACTGTCTGGACAGAAATCCGATGTACCTCGTAGGCCAAAGCTTAGGCGCAGAAATGGTCAAGCTCTGAAGTCTATCGATCTTTTGAACGACAGGACCTGCTAACTGGGC
>MNCI01021403.1:3718-30355 GCA_015680685.1 Gnetum montanum
GCCTAACACTAGCCCAAAAGGATGTAGTATGAAAGAGATCATGATAATATGTCCTCGTAGGAGACAACACTCTATGAAAATGCTCTTATGATGGTATATTTCTATCTTGTATTAGAGGGGATGAAGCACAAAAAATTGTTGATGAAGTCCATGAGGGATTGTATGGAGGACAAATAGCTCCCAGGGCTATGGTAGCAAAGATTAGGTGTTTGGGATACTACTGGCACTACATGAAACGTGATTGCATTGCCAATGTTAGAACATGTGATGTATGTCAATGCTATGGGAACCTTATACACGTATCACTTACCGAATTACATACCACACAGATCACATGGCCTTTTCAATGTTGGGGACTAAATATCATAAGACCCATTACACCTAAGTCTTCTATGGGGCATAGCTTCATCATTACTGCCATCATGTACTTTACAAAATGGGTAGAAGCTATTCCTCCTAGAAAGGCTACATCCCAACAAGTTTGCAAGTTCATTTTGGATAACATATTTACATGATTTGGCCTTCTCATGACTGTTGTTACCAACAATGGTGTACAATTGAGTAGTGCAGAAACCAAAGCCTTTTACGAAAGTCTTGGTATCAAACATTCCTTCTCATTTCCATATTACCCTCCAAGCAAACGGCCAAGTAGAGGCTACTAATAAAGTCATCATCAATCTTTTGAAAAAGATGCTTAGCAACAGCAAGAGGTGATGGCATGAGCAAATCCTCTATGTGCTTTGGGCTTATCTCAAAACATGTAGAACAAATATAGGTGTGACTCCATACAGTCTTGTATACAGATCTTAAGTGGTGGTACCTCTTGAATTGCAGGTTCCATCACTTCAAATGATCCTTTCAAACATTATGGATGAATCTTAAAAGAATGAGTCAAGAATCATTAATCTTGACTTCGTAGAGGAAGAGTGCACCCAAACACTTAACTACATCGAATGGTACCAAGATAACCAATGGCAGAAACATCATTGCAATCTACACCAACGACTGATCAAAAAGGGGAACTTGATCCTCAAGGTCGTTCATGAACCCGATAGCAAATTCTTAGCCAAATGGGAAGGCCCCTATGTAGTCACAAAAGCCTATGAGAATGGGGCATTCAGAATGGCTGACATAGATGGCAATGAATTCTCAAATCCTATCAACCACTTGCTCTTGAATCCATACTATGCTTAACATGCAAAATTACACTGAACGTAAAGCAAGGTAAGAACCATAGTTTGCTATGATTATAAACTGGCACAGATCATCTGCTACAATGTAAAATTGGCATAGCATCATTTGCTACAACATAAAAATAGCACAGAACATCCACTATGACATTAAACTAGCACAACATGCCTTTGGGCCATGACATAAAATTGGCACCCACAGATTGTCTTTGGGCAATGACATAAAATTGGAACCCACAGATTGTCTCTAGGCCATGACATAAAATTGGCATCCACAACATGGTCGACTACAATCTTAAACTGGCCATCTTCTATTTTCTATAACATTAAACTAGCACAATGGTCTGCTGGGACCTTAAACTAGCACCACGGTCTGCTGGGACCTTAAACTAGCACATTCAATGGTCTTCCTGGACCTAAAACTGGGTTTGTAGTGCAACACCTCCTGGTTCACACATGTAAACTTGTGAATGTGCATATCTTCAAGCTTCATAGGCAAATGGGGTGGGACGTTGCAATTCTAGAATGAAGTTCATGTCATCAAGAAAAAATTCTCTAGGACATAGGTAGCATCACCATATTTGGCATCTTGCTAATCTTCTAAAGATGTCCTTTGACATTTGATTGACCTTTCGAAGCTACTTTCACCACTGCCATTTAGTTTGGTTGTAGCTCCCATCATCATCACCACCTGTTGGAGTCCCAAAAGGACTGTGGCATAGCCATAGTCCTAGCATCCTCCAGCCCTTGCCATTGCTAGAGTCTAAAAAAGAATTTAGCTATTAGGCTTCTCACCTTGTAGGTGGGTTTCATGACTCTTACCTTTGACAGGGATCCTTGAGCATCAACATCATCATTTCTCCTAGCCTCTTCAGTGCTCATTTTTGGTAGCATTGTTGAAACTTTCTGGCTTACCACTACCAAAGCCTGCACTAGCCTTCCTGATTTGGACATTGCACATGTTAGACATAACACTTGCCACCCTGGCAGTGTCTCGAGTAAGCTGGAATTTGCCCCCACTTCACATGCTAGTTGTTTTTCTAGTTTTCTCTCTATTTTGTTTGTAGGATAAAAGCCAAGATGGTATCGTTCAAAAATGTGTTCAGCACAAGAACAAAGAACTACATTATTCTAAAGTACCTGCATCGATCAGCCTTGCTACTTGAGAGTGCATATCCTACTCTTTCTTCAGCTAACTTAATCACCATTCCTATACTTACAACGTTTGACACCTTCTTCACAAGCTTCTCCAATGCACATAAAGCCCTTTCACATGCTCAACCACTGATCCCATGATAGATGTAATGTAGCTCATCCTATGGGAGGCCTCTGTAGACTGGACAAAGCCCTGCAAGGATGTAACACAAACTCATCCTAGGGAGGAAACACCTACCCTACAGTGATCACATGGTTGCCTTCAAATGAACATGGGTATGCAACAAAAAGCACACAAAGCAAAAAACACAAAAAAAAAGGAAAAAATAGTGATATGGCCAAGTGTCAAAAAACAAATGGCATAATTGCTTCATAATCATCTGAATCTTGGATTGATCAACTCTAAGCACTCTAACGAGGAGGTGAAATCCAAAGAGAAAAGATGCCCATGCATGTTGATTCCCTCATAAGCATTCCAACAAGGGATCACATTATGGCAATAACTCTCATGATAACACATCCTGCAAATTTCCTTTTCCTTAGACTGATTTCCTCAAACCCATCCCCTTTCCTTATCATACTTAGCTCTCCTAGCACTCCCAAGCATAACAAAGGACTATCTAAGTAGGCATTGATAAATGGTGTTGGTGTCACATTCAGCATGGTGTTTTGTGTTCTTTGTCGACATCTCTTAAGCAGATCCTCCAGATGTCAACAAAGAGGGGCCATTCAAACACCATCAATTTTGGAACTCTCATGATTCGGCATAGTCTAGAAATTTAGGCAAGGACTTCTGCAAGTGCAGTGTCATAGTGAACTGTGTAGACAACATGACACCCTCGAAGTCCTAATGCCTACAAAGACACTTCTGAGCTTGCTTGCCACCATCTGTAGCATAGTCAATGAAAAACCTAGTTCTGAGACCATTTTATATGAAAGAGGCACTAGGGATGGATCGTATAGTCTAGAAAATTTTCTATCTCTTGGGCTAACAAGCTTGCTACACTCTCTAGCTTGCCTAGCTTGACACATGACCCTGTTGACGATCTACCCAGGGAACATGCTAGGAGCTGTCAAAGGTGTCTAGGATGTAGTAAATAGTTTTGCAAGTTTTCTAACAGTGGGAACTACTATGCTACGCTACGCTGCATAGCATAGTAGGCCATGTGGTAATTGATCAGATGCAGAAGACACAGTTGGCAGACACTTAGTCCTCAAAGGTGTTTGCACTACTTCATCCTTCAAGTGTGATCAGAATAACAAGGAAAAAACATGGCAAATGTCATAAAATTTGTCCCATTTTTTGTGCTATGCTATGCTATGCTACACAACATAGCATGGCATAGCAAGACAAGATAATCTTTTTCCAAACTGCCTTGACATAGTAAACAAAATTGCCGTTAATTCAACCATTAAAAATTCTTGTACTACTACCACCCCAGGACATGAACAACATCCCATGATAGAACACTTGCAATGTGAGTCAAAATTTAGGGCAAACTAGATGCTGCACTCTGCTATGCTACATAGCATAGCATAATGTAGCAGGGTGATAATGTAAGAAAATATTAGTGAAATAATTACACTTGCTCATACTTTAGCCTCCAAAACTACCTATTCCACTTTTCCCTTAGGCCTCAATTAAAGTCTCCTAACAAAGCATTGTAGGTTCTAACTCAAATCCATGCGAGACTGACTACTGCACTCTGCTACACTACATAGCATAGCAAGGACTCAAAGCCCCAAAAGTGTCCCAAGGATGAAATTAGCAAATCCTAAGATCTTTCAACATGAGAAGTAGGGTTTCCAATTGCTAAAGTTGCTTGCCTGACCAGGTGTTAGAATGATATTTTTAGTTATATGCATAAAATTCACACAAAATAGGAGTGCTACGTTATGCTATGCTACCCAACGTAGCAGGAAAAGTGTTCATGCTATGCCTATTCTACTAAATTAACATTAGATACATAGGTTATGAAATAGTGGAATGTAGTAGGTTGTTCCTCCTATGTAGTTAAATTTTCTAAGTGGGCCTATGTATCCATGTAAATTAGTAAAAAGGAGGCATAGGATTTAGTAGAATAGGCTTGCTTTGCCTCATCCAATGTTTCGGGCTTTTCTAACAATTAAAGAAACCATGACCAAGTATGATAATCTGTTTGATGATGATCTTCTACCACCATCAATTCCGCAAATGTGTTCAAATCATCGCTGTAACTATGATCCCGACTGGCCGCACTGGCATCTAATAGATGACACTATCTGGTTCGCTCCAGAATGGAGAGGAGATCGTATGAAGGCTGACTGCTACGCTACTCTTGGTGAAATCTTGTTAGATAAGTATCGAGAATACTTTGTTCCTAATTGCTTTGCTGCTATTTACTGGCAAGTTCTGAGGACTCCTATCCCAGAATGGATTCAGTATTTTTCTAAATATTATTGGACAGCGGGCACATGTTTTGCTTTGCAACCTAATCTTTGTCTTTTGGTAAAAGATGATACTATCCCAAAACCCCAAAAGCCCCTGTTTCGTTGTAAATCTGTTTTGACTATCTGCCTAGAACCAAATGAACCCTTAATGCCATGCCCTGTACAATGTCCACCTGATTCTGTCATGTTTGAAATTAAAAGTCTAGACTCTGATGAAGAAGTACCTGAAATACCCGTTACTCAAGTTGAAGCTTATGATAAATTTGGCCGTTGTTATCTTTATCCTCCTGACCATCCTATGATGTCTATCTTTACCCCACTAGTCCCTGAATCTGATCCAGATCCAAGTCCGTTTGAAGAAGAAGATCGGTGCTTGCTTGAAATGGCTGTAGAAACTCAGTCCAGAATCTTCAATGATGTAAGCCAACCAGTCTATGATGAAGAACTAGAAGCTCAAGTTCAGGCTATTAAGCATCAAAGGTTTCAAGAACAACTCCTACACATGATCGCTCAACAGCAATTTGAAGATAATTTTCATAATATTCCGGTACAAAGCAAGCCTATTTTACTAAATCCTATGGATACAGAGGAAATTGGTAAGTAGATTGAAGACTTTCTGAAAAAGGGTTTGATACAACCATCTCAGTCTAATTATTGTTGTTCAAGCTTTATAGTCAGAAATCATGCAGAAATCAAAAGAGGAAAAGCCAGAATGGTAATCAATTATATTCCTTTAAATGCTATTACAATAGATATCAAATGGCCTCTACCTAACAAAGAATTCCTTATTCAAAAGGTAGCTGCTAAATCTATTTTTAGTAAATTTGATTGTAAGTCAGGATACCATCAAGTTAGGATTGCTGACGAAGACAGGCACAAAACTGCTTTTAGCACTCCGCAAGGATTGTTTGAATGGAAGGTAATGCCCTTCGGACTAAAAAATGCCCCGTCTCAGTTCCAAGGAAGGATGGATGCAATATTTGGTAACTATCAATCATTTATTGCAAATTATATAGATGATTTCTTGATATTCTCTAAAAATATCACAGAGCATGTTCAGCATTTATTGCAATTTGCTAAGATCTGCAAAGATCATGAAATTGGTTTATCCAAGGATCCTAAGAAATTTCAGATAGGAAAAAGTGAAATTGAGTTTTTAGGAGTACAGTTAAAAGATGGAAAAATACACATGCAACCACATGTGTTACAAAAAATTAGTCAGTTTCCAGATGAATTAGAAAATAAGGATCAGTGTTTAAGATTCCTTGGTTGTGTAAATTATGTATCAAAACATATTGAAAAATTTAGTGAAAAGACAAAAGAAATCAGATGGTGTAAAAACCAGTTACCTTTCAAATGGACGCACAAAGCATCCTCTCAAGTAAAACAGCTGAAGAAAGAATGTCAGAATCTACCGCCATTAAATCCTATTTTAAAAGGTCCATTTGTTCTAAATACCGATGCAAGTTATGATGCATGGGCTACTATCTTATTATAGAAAAGATCAAATCAGGAAGAAATATGTGCATATGCTTTAGGTACATTCCAAAAGAATGAATTAAACTATTGGCCTGCAGAAAAGGAAATTTTAGCTGCTATAAAAGGATTGGAAAAATTTCATATTTATTTAGTTGAAGATCCATTTATTTTGAGAACTGATTCATCCAATTTAGCTACCTTATTAAAGCGAAAAATTTCGCCTTCACCAAAGTTACAAAGATTTGCTTGGTGGCAGTTCTTATTAGCTCAGTATAAATTCTCTATTGAAAGGATTCAAGGACCAATAAATTTCCTACCTGATGCCCTAACTAGAGAATTAAAACCCCAAATCAAAATGATGAAATCTACTCAAGAAGAAAGCAGTTCTTCACAAAATCCCTTGCAAGATATTGACGAATGGAAATCATGGTTTATAGCTAAGCTTGAAGAACAGGTAAAATGGTGTAGGCTCATTATTTAGTTTTTTCCTAGAGAATCTACCTTAAGTGCAACAAAGAATTATCCTACAGTGGATTTCTTTATAAACATGGCTGGAAGAATTGACTGTTTAATCAATAATCTCAGATGGAGTCGTCTGGAGCCTAATCTCCGGAATCATCTTCGACATCAAGAGGTTTTGGTTAATATTCTGCTTCTGATATGGTAGTATAACTTGATTGGTCTGATTCGGATGAGGTGGATTCCACTTCAACTAGAAAACAGTCATCAGAACAATTGTCTGGATCTTCCACTGGTTCTAACTCAGGATTAGATTCAAAAAATGCTTTTACTTGGGAATGACTTTTAGATCGATTATCTGGATAATCGAAAGCATAATGTCCTTGCTTTTTGCAATTGTAACAACTTATAGATTTCCTTTTGCTGGAAAATTTGTGTTTTCTAGCAAAGAATCTTCTTCTTGGAATTTGAATGTGAGGTGGAGGCCTTCGTGTTCTTCTTTGGAAGAGAGATCGTCGTGGGAGAACACCTTTTCTTCTTTTGCTTGGAGCTCTTGGCGGAGGACCAAAGGAATCAATGCCATCAAGATTATAACAAACTTCTGCACTAGGAAGTAGCTTTTGTAGAGAGACATTGTAACAGGAAAACTGTAATTCCTGTCTGACCATATGGACAATATCAGTAAAATATGTTAAACCAATATCGATGTCCTTTTCTAGAGCTTTATGGTATCGAAGCCAATCCCAAGGTATCAGTATTTACCAAGTATGATAATCTGTTCGATGATGATCTTCTACCACCATCAATCCCGCAAATGTGTTCAAATCATTGTTGTAACTATGATCCTGACTGGCCGCACTGGCATCTAATAGATGACGCTATCTGGTTCGCTCCAGAATGGAGAGGAGATCGTATGAAGGCTGATTGCTACGGTGCTCTTGCTGAAATCTTGTTAGATAAGTATCGAGAATACTTTGTTCCTAATTGCTTTGCTGCTATTTACTGGCAAGTTCTGAGAACTCCTATCCCAGAACGCATTCAGTATTTTTCTAAATATTATTGGACAGTGGGCACATGTTTTGCTTCGCAACCTAATATTGGTCTTTTGGTAAAAGATGATACTATCCCAAAACCCCAAAAGCCCTTGTTTCGTCGTAAATTTGTTTTGACTATCTGCCCAGAACCAAATGAACCCTTAATGCCATGCCCTGTACAATGTCCACCTGATTCTGTCATGTTTGAAATTAAAAGTCTAGACTCTGATGAAGAAGTACCTGAAATATCCGTTATTCAAGTTGAAGCTTATGACAAATTTGGTCGCTGTTATCTTTATCCTCCTGACCATCCTATGATGTCTATCTTTACCCCACTAGTCCCTGAATCTGATCCAGATCCAGGTCTGTTCGAAGAAGAAGATCGGTGCTTGCTTGAAATGGCTGCAGAAACTCAGTCCAGAATCTTCAATGATGTAAGCCAACCAGTCTATGATGAAGAACTAGAAGCTCAAGTTCAGGCTATTGAGCATCAAAGGTTTCGAGAACAACTCCTACACATGTTCGCTCAATAGCAATTTGAGGATAATTTTCATGAAATTCAAATGTATTATGAGGAAGCTGAGGGTTATGAGGTACAAGCTGAAAATAATATAGATGTAGATCCTATAAATCCTGTAAATTCTGATGAAGATAATGAAGATTTCTTACAGTATTTGAATGAGCCTATTTATGATAATAATATGCCAAGAATTAATATGTTCCGATCTAACACAACGGAGGTTGAGGAAGTAAAAGATGGTCAAGAACTATCTTCAGCACAAATGGAGATTCTGCCATTCGCAGAAGCTATGAAAAAGAGAAAGTCTTTCATTATTGGTGAGCATAAGGATTTAAAATTCCTTGAAATTCCTAAGGAAGCTATTTATAAG
Source organism: Gnetum montanum (assembly GCA_015680685.1). NCBI lineage: Eukaryota > Viridiplantae > Streptophyta > Gnetopsida > Gnetales > Gnetaceae > Gnetum > Gnetum montanum. The sequence goes on from MNCI01021403.1 coordinate 12,356, forward strand.
TTTGCTAATACATTTTCTGCAAGAATGTCTACATCAATTAAGCAAACTGAAGCAATCTTAGATATCAAAGGAAAAGGGATAAGACCAGTATTCTTACCTCTTTTTACTCTAGAAGAAGTAGAAAAATGGAAGGAACAAGGACATAATTATGTTCATTTAGGACAGCTAGATATTTTAGTAAGTCCCAAATTTAATTATAATATTGCTGCCGAATATGTGGTAACTCTACTTGATAGCCGAGTTATTGGTGATGGAATTAATCAAGGTCCAGAAACTGCTTGGGAAAAGGCAAAGATTTGCCAATTTCAAGGTGTTTTGGATTCTGATGCACTTTGTGCAGTCCAGCCAAATTATCAGTTAGCTTTAGCTGACGATTTTATTACTAGTGCTTTACTAATCTGTGTTGAAGTTCATGGAATAGAATTATTACCCGGATCAGTTTATGTTACCATTGCTGCTCGAGGAACTTTTCAACTCTCTAACACTATTTTAATGAATCATAAGATGAAATGGGGAGTTCAGTTTCCTAAAGGTAGTCAAAATTTGTTGCAATGTGGTAGAAGCATAAATGTACCAGGTTATTGCAATTCTTTTCCTCAAATTCAGCATTTGCTACAAGATCAGGAATTGAAGACCTATGAAAAGCCCAAAATGAGATGGAGTCAATATCNAGAATTGAAGACCTATGAAAAGCCCAAAATGAGATGGAGTCAATATCCAATCTAGCAATTTGGTCGATCAGCAGTAATCACACTAGAAGCTACTCCAGCAGTTTTTCCTCCTAGAAAAATTTCTGAAAAGGGAAGTTCCTCAAAAGAATAAGGCAATAGTTCTCCAAATTTTGATACCAGAGGTACACTTTATATGTTTCAACATCGCATTAATCTCTTTCAAAATACCTCTTATAAGCAATATGGAGATCAAAGATTACTTAGTGGTGGCAGATGGCCTCCATTAGCTGCATACAGTACAACTGCTTCTAGACAAGATCCTCCTCAAACTAGAGCTGATTGTAGTTATTTATTAGAACATTCTCTAAATAGTACTACTGACCAGCAAGGTGAAACAAGACAGTTAAATTATTTAGTTCATTGGACATCTTATGCTACTCAACATTTTCAGAATATCAAAGATAAAGTAGATGATCTTGAGGATAAGGTTGACAAAGCTAATGATAGTGTTGCTCAATTATCCAAAGAAATGAGTGAGCATCTTATAGCATATGAGGAGATTACAAAGCAAAGGCTAGAACAAAAGAAAAAGAAAGTTCAATTTCAAGAACAGCAAAAGGATCAGACAATCAAGTTTCATGAGATTTTCACTTTAGAAAATCAGTTACGATTGCCTGCTCCAGAAAAGGAAGTTCCAAAAATAGAATCAGCAAAAACAACAGTACAAGTTGATGTTCGAGATAAAGTTCTCTTAGATAAAATAAAAAAGCTCATGGCTGAAAAGAAAGGAAAGCTCCTTCACCCCCTCCTGAAGAAGAAACAAAAGAAGAGCGTGACAAAGAATCAAAAGCCTCAGAATGTCAAAGAATCATGATGGCATGACGACAGCCCACAAGACCATGGCAAAGACCTCCTACACAACCACCTCCAACTTTCACCGCCTTTCAACAATGGCCTAATGCATCAATTCCAGTTATCGACATCGACTATCTACCTCCAAAAGAAGTCTTACATGTTTTAAGGTTATGGATAGATCAGTTACGGGTCGCAATGCATATTCTAGGAATCAATGAAAGAACAGTCATCATTGGTGCAATTACCAGAGCTGCTGGTAAAATCAGGCATTGGTGGGAAAGTGCTAGCACAGAACAACAAGAACAAGTGATTCAAACAGGTCTGCATGGTGTATTTGTAACATTAGTTACCGAATTTACAGTTGATCTCTCGTCAAAATTAAGATTTAAAGATAAACTATTATTAAGTTAGAGAAAGTTGACAGATTTAAGATATTTTGAGCAATTTAGTGCTGAGTATGGAAATGAAGTATATAGACTAGCCTTACATAGAGATCAGATGATAAATTATTTATATCTTGGAAGCCTACCTGCAAAATTAGGCCAAATGGTGCTTTATAAAGCTCTGGAAAAGGACATCAATATTGGTTTAACATATTTTACTGATATTGTCCATATGGTCAGACAAGAATTACAGTTTGCCTGTTACAATATCTCTCTACAAAAGCTACTTCCTAGTGCAGAAGTTTGTTATAATCTTGATGGCATTGATTCCTTTGGTCCTCCGCCAAGAGCTCCAAGCAAAAGAAGAAAAGGTGTTTGCCCATGATGATCTCTCTTCCAAAGAAGAACACGAAGGCCTCCACCTCACATTCAAATTCCAAGAAGAAAATTCAAAAGAAGATTCTTTGCTAGAAAACACAAATTTTCCGGCAAAAGGAAATCTGTAAGTTGTTACAATTGCAAAAAGCAAGGACATTATGCTTTCGATTGTCCAGATAATCGATCTAAAAGTCATTCCCAAGTAAAAGAATTTTTTGAATCTAATCCTGAGTTAGAACCAGTAGAAGATCCAGATAATTGTTCTGATGACTTTTTTCTAGTTGAAGTGGAATCCACCTCATCCGAATCAGACCCATCAAGTTATACTACCATATCAGAAGCAGAAGCTAACATAAAGATGATGAAAGGTATTATTGATCTTTCTATGTCTGATGATGAATGGTTAGAAAGTGTTTCTTTAAATACTAATGACAGGTTAGAACCAATTGAGGAAAATGATTGGGATGATATGAAAAGATGGATTGAAGAAATGGATAATGTCTCTGAACTATCTCAAGAAAATCACAACTGGGATACTGAAGATGCTGATAAAGATCCAAGTATATCTAGTACGTATGGCTGCAAAGAAATTCTTCCAAGAGCTGGTACTGAACCTGAGTCTTCATCTAATGAAGAGCTTCCTCCAAAGATAATCCAAAAGGTACCAAAGTTTCTTATTACTNTCCTTCAAAGATAATCCAAAAGGTACCAAAGTTTCTTATTACTCCTTATGATAAGAACTTTCCAGTTAGAAAAGAAGTTAAAATGGCCAAGTTAAAACCATGCAAAAAGGATTCAACCTTAGTACATCAAATCAAGCATTTATTGGTAATACAAAGTGTGTTATTAATTCCTATCAAAATAGCAGTTGATGGTGCTCAAAAAAGGAGAAAATATCAAGCTTTTATAGATACTGGCGCTACTTTAAATTTTTTCCATAAAGATGTGCTAGAAAATTGGAAAGAAAATCCTAATCCAGTTAAGATAGATACCATGAATGGAATCAGGACACTATCATACTTTGCTTTTGATATTCCCATCTCACTCAATGATGAATATGTGGGAACAACTAATTTTGTGCAAGTTTCAAATAGTGGTTTTGACATTGGTTTAGGAGCACATTTCATGGATATTCTTGGTCCTTATACAGTTGGACAAGAAATGATAGTTTTTTCATCTCCAGTACAAGATCCAAGGCCAAAAATAATTATTGGAAGAATCCCAGCTGCTTTACACAAAAACAAGCATCAACAGGTTAAACAATTCAACTCAAATCCTAGTATCTCTACAGTAATTTCTCAAAAGGAAATGGAAGAAATTGCTAGTGCCAAATACAAAACAATCCAACACTTAAAAAAGGCACAAATCAATCTTACCACTGAGGAAAGACATCTAGTTCCCTGTTGTACTGCCTGAAATTGTCGATCTCTGGCTGGAAGGACAACATAGGCTGCAGGATCGCAGGACGCGTACAGAAGACCCTGCCTTCGCCTGAGAGTGAGCTGGAATGCACGAAGGCAGAGTACCTTGGGTGGTCCGCATGCGGATCAGACAAGGATTTCCCCACGTGTACGTAAAGTGCTGTACGCTGGGTTATGCATAAATGATGTAACGAGCGTAAACAAAGTGTAAACGGTGTAAAACAAATGCAAACAGAGCGTGAGCGTAAATGGGCGTGAACAGAATGCATGGGCCAAGTTGACGTAAAACTATAAAAGGAAAACAATGTTATGCAGCAAATGTAAACAATAGTATTACAGAGTCAGAGTACAGTGCACTGGTCTAACACAGTCGTGAGTGACACAAGGCGGACGAAAAGCCCCGACGTATACAGGGATGACTTTGCTGGTTTGTAGGGCGAGCGGAGCGTAGAGACTGTATCTGCAGCATATAGGGCTTCCCAGCGTAAGAGGGTTTCAGCTCTTTTGTGCAGCGTAAATGTTCTCTGCTATGCTCCGGGATTTTTGCCAACCGACCTTGGTGAAGTGGGAAATCGGGGTTTATATACAGGTTGTTACGCTAGACTCGGGTTAGGAGACACGTGACGCATTGACCGGGTGCACACACTTTACAAAAATACAATATATTACATCTATCGGGCGTATACGCTGTGTGAGGTAGGCGTATACGCTGAATGAGGCGGGCGTATGAACTTGGGTGATGCTGTGCTGGGCGTATACGCTGGCGGATGCTAGGCGTATACAGTGGGCGTATACACTGAAGGATGGTAGGCGTATACGTTGGGTGTATACGCTGAAGGATGGCCACTTACTTTAATCCTTGCTCTTTGGTATTATCTTCATGCTGTCATTGAGACCTCACCGTCGAGCGTACAGGCGAGGCGTGTACATCGGGCGTGTGGACCGGATGTCCACGCTGGGCGTATACGCTGGGGCGTATACGCTGGGAGTGTCAGGCGTGCATGCAGGGCGTATATGCTGGTACTGCTGGGTGTATATACCGGGCGTATACGCTGGCGTCGCATACTTAGTGAAAATGAAGCTTTTGACCTCCAAAGTTGCAATGTGTGACGCCAACTATAGCAACGGTTGTCGGTGGGTCCGAGGGACCGACTTTTTGCTGGGGAGGTACAGAGCTCGAAATTTGGTGGTGTTTCATTGGCCCCTCTTTGTTGATGCTTGGAGGAATCGACCCGAGAAGCGTCGACAAAGAAGTGCAAAACACCACAAGCAACTTGATGAAGACGTTGCCCGCTGCCACTTGACGAGACGTCATCGCACCGTGTTCAGTAGTACATGGGATTGGGAAAGTGAAATTTGTAGCTGGTAGGAGGATAGAGATCGCGGGAATTGGTGACTGCCCAAAGAATTGTGTCGTGGACAGGGGATGTTTGGATATGTTGCATGCTGATCTTTGCCAATAGCCAATGTTTTAGCAGACTCGGAGTTCAGACATGCAATGTGCATTCTTTGGCGGAATAGGGCCTTTGGTTAGTTTTCGAGAGGACCGGTTGGCGGGGCCAAAGCCATGGGAGGATGTGTTGCATTCTTTGGGAGAACAGGGCCCATGTTTAGTGTTCAGGGGAACCTGTTGGCAGGGATCCAAAGCCATGCAATTGGGTGTCGTTTGAGCGTTTTAGACATGAGTATTTGGTTTTGAGATGACTGCCTTCCCGCCTGGGACTTATATGGGAAGTGCCCAGGGTCTCGTTTTTTTTATGCGTAAACTTTTGCTCTGCTTTTGTACTCATGCGCAGGTGCTGTGCTGCGTGTTGCAGTGGCTTTACAGGGGCACAATGTATTAGATGTACTAGGTGTGTCAAGGAGATGCTGGGATAAAATGTGTTGGCTAATGGATAAGGAATTTTGTCGATGAATGGGGATGTACTAGTGAATGGTTTGATTTAGTCCTGCCAGGTGTGCTGCGAACATTTTCTTACCTTGCTGCTTACGGCAAAGTGCATCTTTGTGCGAAACTCCTGGGTGTCATCCTGCAAACATAACGCCAAGGAGACAAGAAAAACCATGTGTGAACAGACGAGCTTAGACTTACACGGCAGCCGATGGCACAGAGATGCTAAAGAACGGCAGGCACTATATGTAGATGACAGCAATACTGATAATGGTGATTGATGGCGAGTGATGTGATGTGCTAGATGTGAACTTGCCAGTTTATAGTCTTGGCAGACTATCATGGGTTAGTTTTATGTCATAACCCGTTGGACATTGCCTGTTAAGTGTCGTGACGGACGTTACATTGCCAGTTTCTAGTCTTAGGGAACTATGGAGAGGCAAGCTAGTTTATAGTCTTAGCGGACCCGATTGGTTAGGATGGTGGCAGTTTATTGTCATGCCGGATGAATGCTAGTTTATTGTCCTTGCGGACACTGTGGTATTAGTTTATAGTTGTAATTCCAGGACTTTTCTGTGGTATTAGTTTACTGTCATGATTCCAGGACGAGCTGTGGTATCAGTTTATAGTCATAATTCCAGGACTTTTCTGTGGTATCAGTTTACCGTCATGATTCTAGGATGAGCTATGGTATCAGTTTATAGTCGTAATTCCAAGACTAGCTGTGGTATCAGTTTACCGTCATGATTCCAGGACAAGCTATGGTATCAGTTTATAGTCGTAATTCCAGGACTTGCTGTGGTATCAGTTTATAGTCATCATTCCAAGACTTTTCACGTACCTGAGCTTGTATTCAGACGTAGAACGATTTTAGGTACAAATGATTTGTCGAATTGGCAAACTCGTTCCCTTCCATGTCAGCTAGCTTGAATGCACCATTATCGAATGCTTTGATGACCACGTAAGGCCCTTCCCAGTTGGCTGAGAATTTGTCCGAATGTTCCCGAACAGCTTTGAGCACGAGGTCGCCTTCTTGGATAGGGCGCTTGTTGCTGTTATGCCAATGTCGCTATCGTTGTTGCTTTTGGTACCATTCGATCTGGTCGAGCGCACGTATGCATTCCTCCTCCACCGAATCGAGGTCAATGGTACGTAGATTATTGTTTTGCTCGTCGTCGAGGAGTCCAGAGAGTGTGATCCTTAATGATGGTACCTGTAATTCTAGGGGTAAAACAACTTCTGAACAATAAACAAGACTATATGGCATTTTACCTGTGGATGTTCGGTGTGTAGTGCGGTATGCCCATAATGCGTACACTAATTGCTCGTGCCATTTTCTTTTGCTTTGGGTCAGCATTTTCTTAAGTATTGTAACGATCGTCTTATTTGTTTCTTCTGCTTGCCCATTGCTCTGAGGATAGTAAGGGGAGGAAAACGAGTGTTTGATCCCCAGACTGTCGCAGAAAGTTTTTGTTTCGGCACTGCTAAATTACAGCCTGTTGTCAGTGATAATTGTCATGGGAATGCTGAAACGGGTTACTATGTTTTCAAGGATGAAATTACACACGTGTTTAGATGTGGTCTTTTGGAGGGAAATAGCCTCAACCCACTTCGTGAAATATTCAGTAGCGGTTATGATGAAACTGTGCCTTGCAGAAGACGAGGGTGTGATTGGTCCGATGAGGTCCAAGCCCCATTTTTGGAAGGGCCACGTGATCTGCGCTGTGTGCAACTCGTTTGGTGGGACATGGATTAGGTTACTATGCTTTTGGCAAGTGTCGCATGTTTTAACCTTAGAGAGACAGTCATATTCCATATGCGGCCAATAATAGCCTAATCATCTTATTTTTGTTGCCATGGCATTAGGTGCAATGTGTCCTCCACATAGTCCCTCATGTATTTGTTCAACAACCGTTTGGGCATCAGCACTACTGACGCATGTTAGCAATATGCCTTCGTAGGATTAACGACATAGTGTGTCCCCTACGAGGGTGTATTGCCTGGAACGTTTCCGCACCGCATCTTTCTATGCATGCGTTAGATGTCGTGGTGTTTCACCACGTAGAAGGTACTCTTTTATGTCATCATACCATTCCACTGCATGTGTTGTACTAATAGATGCAATTGGCAATGTGTCAGAGGTATTGGTTATCGGTTCAGCATAGTTGATTACGGAACTTGGCAAGGCATGGAACATGTCGGGCGATATGTTTAGCGCTAATGTGGCCAACGCGTCTGCAATGGTGTTATCATTTTGAGAGACATGTTGCACATAAATGTTTTCGAATTGCCTCATTAAATGTTTTGCCAAGTTACAATATGGTTGTAAATGTGGGGCTTTACATGTGTAAATGTCTGTAACTTGGTTTACGACCAATTGTGAATCTCCTCTGACTATAAGCCGTGTGATGTCTGAAGCCAGTGCTACCGCGAGACCTCTAAGGAGACCTTCATACTCTGCTATGTTGTTAGTACAGTGAAAATTGAAACGATAGGCTAAGGGTCGGATCTCCCTGGAGGGATAGGTGATGATAGCGGCCGCACTTCCTCCTCGAGAGGTGGATGCTCCATCAAAGTTTAGAATGACATCATAATCTTGGGGCACTGTGTCTATGGTGTTTATGTTCTCATCTGGGAATTCTGGATCTATGGTTGCTTGATCACGTGTTGGTGACACGACCATTTGATCTGCTATGGCTTGACCCTTGACTGATGATTGCGCTACATAATATAGGTCAAACTCAGCTATCATGGCTTTCCACCGGGCTATTCGACTCATTTCGTAAATGTTCCCTATTATAGCTCTCAGTACATTGTCCTTACAGATTATGTGGACCTGATTATGGAAGAGGTAATGTTGCCATTTTCTTAGAGAAAAGACTAAAGCTAAACATGACTTCTCCACATCGTTATACTTCTTTTCGTGGGCAACTAAGGCATGGCTCAAGTAGTATACAGGGACTTCAGTTCCGTCATCTCGTTTTTGGCAGAGCATAGACGCGATGGACGATTTTGAAGTGGCAAGGTAGATGTAAAACGGTTTGTTTTTTTGGGGCAGGTAGACCGTAGGCAGTCGGGCAAGTGCTGTTTTGATGTTTTCGAACACTTCCTGACACTGCGGAGTCCATTCAAAATGGACATTTTTACGTAACAGGTGGTTCATAGGTTTTAGTTTGTCTGTTAATTTTTCTATGAAACGCCTGATGAACTGCAATCTACCTTGCAAACCTTGAAGCTCGGTAAGGTTACTGGGTGGTTTTAGGTTGGTGATGGCCTTAACCTTATCGGGGTCTACTCGTATCCCTGCTTCAGAGGCTATGAATCCGAGCATTTTTCCTGTTTTGATGCCAAAGACACATTTTTTTGGGTTAAGCCTTAGTTCATTCTTTAAGCAACGCTTTAAGACTAAGTCGAGGTCTCGTACATGTTGCTCGGTCGTTTTTGATTTGACTACGATGTCATCCACGTAATCGTTGAGCGACCGTAACATATAATCACTAAATATAAATGTCATGGCTCTTTGATACGTGGCCCCTGCATTTTTGAGACCAAAGGGCATCATGGTGTAGCAAAAAGTTCCCCATGGGGTCATGAAGGTTGTCCGAAGTTGATGTTCAGGGTTGATGCGTATCTGGTTGTATCCTGAAAAACCATCCATAAAAGATAGTAAGGCATGCCTGGCAGTCGAGTCAACGAATTGATCGATGCTGGGTAGGGGAAAGTCGTCTTTTATGGTTGCTACATTTAAATCTTGGAAGTCGATGCATAGGCGAATGCTTTATGTTTTTCTTTGGGATGATGACCATGTTGGACACCCATTCGACGTAATCAACAGCCCGAATGAAACCAGCTTGATAGAGCTTGGTGATCTCATTGCGAACTACCAACGCCACCTCGGGTCGAACTTTTCATGCTTTCTGTTTTATCGGTCTTAGTTTCGGGTCTAGAATAATGTTGTGTTGGACAATTCTAGGATCTAGCCCGGGCATGTCTGTGTAGGACCAAGCGAATGCTTTCATGTTTTCCCTAAGCACATTCTAAATGTCTTGGGCCAAGTGCGGTTGTAATAATGTACTCAATGTTAATATTTTAATTTCTCCATCAGGCATGGTAATGGGAGTTTCGACTAATGAATCTTCAGTGATGTTTTCAGCCTCTATGTCAAGAAATTTTGTCATGCCCCTGTAATCGTCTGTTGTTCACTGTGTTGAGGCTATAACCGCGTCGTCCATCAGTGGACTTAAGTTGATGAAGTTTATGTCAATGTCCTGTATAATGGTGCCGTATGGTCTGTCAATGGTTAACGGTGGGGTTAAATGCTGGCAGTCCATTGAGCTTGTCCCTGCCAATAAACCGAGAGTTGCATGAGCAAAGAAGGATCGTTCTATGTGTTTCGGTATTTTTTAAACTATACGTACATGTATAATGGTGGATTATCATCACACCTGGACGCATGGCAGTTTGATGCCTTACCGGGTAGTGAGTGGCAGTTTAAGGCTGTACCGGGCCGTGAGTGGCAGTTTAAGGCCGTACCAGGTCGTGAGTGGCAGTTTAAGGCCGTACCGGGCCGTGAGTGGCAGTTTAAGGCCGTACCGGGCCGTTGCTAGATGGGGAAGTGGCAGTTTAAGGCCGTATCGGGCCATGATGGTAGTTAGCGTAAACGTGTAAAATGGGGTCCATGGAGGAACCAGGACGTAATAATCGCTATTTTTAGTTAATTTTCATCATTTTTGGGGAAATTTTGGCGGATAGTAGGAAAAAAAGGCAAAAAGGCAAAACGGAGCGACGACAGCGTAAATGGCGATGGCGTCAGCGTCAGCGTCATCGGGCGCTATATAAAGGGAAGGGGGGGTCCATTTGTTTTACTGGAAAGCGACAGCGTGAGTGACAGCGTAAACCTGCTAAGGCATAAGTGTAAACCCTAGCGTAAGCGTAAACCTCGGCGTAGACGCCTAAGATTGATCCCAAGTGTAGACGCCGAAGCTTAAACTCCTTAGCGCCAGCATAGACAGTTGCTTAGCATAAACTCAGATCGTCAACGTAGACAGTTCGAGATGGGCAAGGGAAAGGAAGTGGAGGGCCAGGGGAGGACGGGTCCCGATCTAAACTTCGCCGAAGAGACGGAGGCCATGCTGCAGGGTCTGCCCAGGCCGAGGATGCCGTCGTGGCCCGTGACGTCCCACAGATAAGCCTTGATCCCTGCCTCTGTTGTTGTTTCCATGCTTCTTAGCGTAGACAATCCCGGCGTATACGCCGAGCGTAGAGGGTTTTCGACCCCAAGGGTTTTCGGCGTATACGCCAACGTAACTGTACAGCGTAGACGGTGTTTATCAGTTTACTAGCGTAAGCCCTTTTTTGTGTTATTATGTTAGCGTATGCTCCGGTGTGACTGAAGCTTGTCGGCGTGTTTGTCATCAGCGTAAGTTGTCTTTTGCGATGGCGTATACACTGAGGGTTTGCCTGGCGTATACGCTGTACGCGTACAGTTTTGTCTTTTGGCGTGCTATTTTATTTTTCTGGCGTAAACGGTTTACGCTGAAAGCGAACTCGAGCGTATATGCTGAGGGTTTCTTCAGCGTATACGCTGCACATGAAGGGGTCCGCGTGTCAGCGTAGACGCTGAGTTTGGTAGCGTATACGTTGAGTTTAAATCGCATTTTTAAGTGTTGGTCAGCGTATACACTGTACACAGCGTATACGCTAAGTTTGAATCGCGTGTTTTACGCTAAGTGCTAACAGTTTGTCCGGCATATATGCTGTGTATAGCGTATACGCTAAGCGTGAATTGCAGGCGTATATGCTCTGTGTACAGCGTATACGCGGGGCATAAGTTGTGTTTTTCGCGCCAAGTGCAAAGTTTGGCTGGCGTATACGCCCTGTGTATAGCGTATACGCTGAGCGTAAACAGAGTTGATTTTTGATTTATGATGCAAACTTTCATTTTGTGGCATGTCGATTGATTGCAGGGACAGCAAACGCTTCCTTATCGTGGTCGAGCTTGTTGGGGTGCTAACATGGGTCGGCCTTGTTGAGGATGGGGAGGTTCTCCCTGATCTAAGGATGGATGAAAACAGGGTTTGGTTCAGGGAAGGTGCTTGTAAATTCTTGGCTTTTCTGCTAGACAATTTTGAAGTAGCCATGTGGTCGAATTTTGACGAGGTGACTGCACGGAGTGTGGTTGATGCGATGCTGTTGGGGGCTGCCGAGGGTGTCATGGTTTTCATCGAAGACATTGACGAGGGGCCATTTGTTAATGAAAATGGCACTACCCATGGGCCCAGGGCAACACGCCCGTTAACGCGCGTGTGGGCATTATTGCCATGAGGGTTGGACTACCTCAATAATACATTATTCATAGCCGCCCGCACACATACTTTGTTCCAGAATCCTCCTGGCACAGTATACCGAATAGCCAGGTGGGACCATTTACATTTATCGCTTTCTTTTTGCCGTTTGATGTTGGTTTCCTGTTTGTTGACATGTATTCGTTTGCAGGCCGAAGACCAACCCAGACGGGACCCTGATTGAGGATGAAGGGATAGCCCTCGCTCGTCCGGCTCTGGAAGTATTTATGATGGGCCCTAACCTTCATGGGACTATGCTGAAACAAACGAAGGGTTCAATGGTCCACTTTCACAAGCAGTTCTCCAGAGCGTTTGCGATATGCAAGGCTCGTGGGTGGCTTCATGAAGACTGGACTGACAACGGGCCAATTTTCTCTCGTGATCTTGGCATCACGTCTAGATCTACCACTAACGATAAATGATAACTCTTCTTAGATATGTTAGTGGGTTAATCCAATTGCCTAGATTTACGTTGATATAACAACCTTACATTGCTTTTATAGTTAATATACCTTCTAGTGAGGATCCGGTGACCACCGGACAAACCGAGAGGACTTTGTCAATGAAGTTCGGAGGGGTGGCTAAAGCCCAGAAGTGGTTACGGAATCGTGCTCCTCTGTCCCTCGCTCGTTGCCTAGATGATGTTGGGCTCATGGAGCTTTTTATGACGTTGAGTCCTGATGTTTCCATTAGGGAGATGATCGGGACTGTAGACTCCTTCAATGAGTCTGTCACATACTACAACACCCAGATTAAGGGTGTGAAGGTAGTTTTCCGTCTGTCGCCCGAGTTCTTTTTGGACCTATTTGGCGTATCGACGGATGGCCTGAATGTAGTGTTAGATAGAACTCAGAAAGAGCTCCAGATGATCCGGGAATTGGAGAACTGGCTAGGCGTAGCAAAGGGTACCAAGGGATTCCTGATGCAAGGGAAGGCGAAGGTTGTAGAAGTGAACGAACTGTATCCCCTATTCAGAGCACGGGTATTTCCCAAAACGTTTTCTTAGGTGAGGTGCCTTGGGGTTGAGGCTGTTCGTGTGATGCGAACTGTTTTGGAAATAGGGATGCGGTACAACTGGGCAAAATTTTTGTTGGCGGGCATGCACAAAGAGATAGTGCGATTGCGCTCGAAGGTCGAGGCACAATCCCATTTCACCTTTGCATTTTCGCCGATTATCTTCGTCGTTTTGCCGAGTTCTTGGTAGTTCGCACAGGTAACAAGTTTTTCCTGCGGGATTGGGGTCAACTATCCCGCCCGTGGATCCATCACTTGTATGACACAGCCAAATCCCAAGATGCACCCAAAGGTATTGATGAATCTGTTTCCGTTACTACGGGGGGATCATCTGGCGGTTCAATCCACACACATGATAGTATGGGGTTAGAGCCAGATGAGCTGCCTTACACTGCTAGAAGGGTAGAACGGGTCATCAAGGAAACCGTCGGCCAAGCTAAAGCAAAGCTAAAGAGGCTTGAGCGCCCGGCTGAGGACGTTTCTGGTGTGAGCCAGCCACACGTGAAGCGGATACGTTTCAAGATGCCTAGTAAGCGGAACTCGCCTGCTTATTACTTTAGCATTTTATTCTGTTTATAACTTTCACCTCAATCGCTTACGTGTTATTGATACATTTTTCCTTTGGCTTGATTTTTTAAAATAGTAAGGAAACAGGCTTTAGAGACGAATCACGGAGGAGGAGGAAACCAATACGGGGAAAAACAACGAGGAGGAGCATGCAGAAACGAGTCAAGGTGGCGGGACGGAGGAGTTAAGGGAGAAAACCACAGGAACTGAGCCGTTGGATGACCAAGGTAGTGTCGACCAAATGTTCCGTAGTTTTCTTCAAGGAGATTTGGATTTAGGCGCTCCCCCAGGGGATGACGAAGGGCATGGTATGTTTTTCTTTTTATCCTATTTAATTGCTCCTTTTTTTGTGGGTTATATTTGTTTGCTTATTCTTATGTATTTTTTTATTCTGTCTAGATGAAGGTAGCGAGACCAGAATGGTGCGCCTAGATGTACCAATGAGGACGGTTCCCCCTGAGAGGACTGTTGAGGTTAGTTCTTCTAATACCCGTGAGCCACTTATTTGGTCAAAAATTCCGAGTAAGATGGATTTTGTGGCTGGCATCGCGGAGGAAGTCGTTGAACGGATCCAAGAAGCCCACCCTGATATAGGTATGAATCACTTAAAGCTTTGGAGCTTCGCATCTTGCTTGTATAGTTTTGACGTTTGTATTTTTTTGCTTTTCACATGGGTAGGTGCTAAACTGAGATGGGATCCCTCAGAAAGCGTTAGCATGGAAAGCCTAATCACACTCTCCCCCGAAGTGGAGCAAGTGCCAAGGCCTGTTTATGAGGGAGTTGCCGAAAGCCTTGCGCACCATGCTAAGTCATTATGGACTTGCAGGTGTTCCATTGAGCAGTTGTGGATGCAGATACAGGCAAAAGAAAAGGAAGTCTCCGAATTGTCAGAGGGACGTGACGATTTAAAGGCTCGATACGAGTTCGCCGCTGATAGACTAAGTGGAGATCGCTCTTGGCGAACATTGGAGGTTACATACACCAGGTATTGGAACCTTTTGAATTGTCAAGCATCACTGACTCAGAGAATGGCAGAACGCAAAGCTCAAATTGATCTCCTGAACCTTAAGTGTCAAGATTGGAAGGCGTTTTCTTCTAAGGTTCGTAAGTGGGGTCAGGACGAGAAGAATCACAAACATTACTACAAGAAGTCGTTAAAAGAGGTATCCATCGAAAAGCGCCAACTAGAAATGTTTGTGGAGGGTTTAGGCTTGCGTTCGGCCTTCGATAATTTTGCACAGAAGACAACTGTGGAAATGGAGTCATCTACAAGGGTGATCACAACCGCATCTCGGGAAGTGTCGGTTGGAGAATTTCCATTGAAACATCCCACCTGGTCAGCTATCGACAAAGGGAAGACTTTGGCAGATGTTGACTTAGGCTTGGATGGGACGGACTGGGCCAGTGTTTCTGAGGAAGAAATCCTTCGTCGGCTGGAGTTCGGCTTAGGGGGATCTACTATGGTAAGCGTTTTGTTCTTATGGAGTTAATTCATTGGATAACGTTTAACATTTTGGCATTCGCTTATTCTTATGTTGGTTGTTNAATTTGGGGTGCAAACACGACACGATGTTAAGATGTTTTTGGATTTGCTTTTCTGTTTAAATGTAATGTACTAAAATAATGATAAATGGTATGTAAAAAGGAAGATAGGGTATGCGCTAGTTTAAGGCCATTTCGGGCCACTATGCATAGTTTAAGGCCATTCCGGGCCCCATTGTAAACGAGCAATACTTTGGATAAAGCAGATAAATTTCTTGATGGACCGACCATTTCTGATCGTGGCTAGTTTTATGTCATTGCAGACGTGATAGTTTAACGTCTTTCCGGACAAAGGGTGTGGTTTAATAATGTTCTTGGCTCGATTATAGTTTAATGTCATTTCGGACTGCATGTAGTTTAACGTCGTTTCGGACAAACCGTAGTTTAACGTCGTTTCAGACATGCAGTAGTTACGTAGTTTTATTTTAATTATTTTTTGATTTTCTTTATTTTTATGTCAAGGGGTGTATTGGCCGGTATGATTTTGTATTCTGTGTCTCCTTCGCTGATCACGTTGAATGACAATTCAGTCCAGGAGACGTCCGATTGAATGTTTTCGATATAGGTATTTTCAGGTGTTTCAGTGTCTGTCATTGTTTCCGTGTTGATTTCTTCATAAAACGATGTGTATAAAGTGTTAGATGCCGGTGTTTCAGTTTTAGGAGGCTCTTGTCCCATGTTCAAAGATTTACCACCCACTAGTTGTGGCTTGTTTGCATCATTTGGACTAGACTTCATGAGTTCAACTTCGGAGCCTTGGTCGCTGTCTGTGTGCGATGAAATAATGGGAGTTACTGCTTCCCCATGTATGACGATTTCACTGCCCTCATAGGGCAAGTGGATCTCCTGATGTATAGGGGAAGAAACGGCTCTCAGTTGGGCCAACTAGGGTCTTCCTAATATCAAATTGAACCTTGGCATCTCATCGACAACCAGGAAGTCAGCGGATGTGGGGAACTGGTCTCCTGCTATGAAGTCTAAGGTTATCGTGCCTTTGACCAGTACATGTGACCCGCTGAATGAATTTAAACATGTTGTTGTCGTAGGTTTAATTAAGTCAGTAAACCCCAGTTGTTCAATGATGGGATAGGGTACAACGTTTGTGGCCGCCCCATCGTCTACATGGACTCTGTGTATTTTGAACTGGTTTACTTGTATGGTTATGAACATGGGGATTGTCGTTGTCTCCCCTGTCTTCTTGTTCACTTTGATGCTATCATCGTGGAAGCTCAAGGGTTTAGGGACGACACCATGAGATGGATACATTACGGCATGAATGGCCGGTTCGCTTGGAGGCAAGTCCTCACTGACCGGGATGGACGTTAGCATGCGTACGAGAGCTTCCAGATGAGTTTGGGATGTTAGGACTAAGTCATACAAGCTCAAAGAAGTGTTCTTTTGTTTCAACGCTTGGGTGACTTGTGTTAAAGCCGTCGCAAAGTCTCTGCTGTTGGAAACGTTCTTGTCGGCAACGACTAGGTCCATTGGGCCCAACAGCTTTATTTCGTGTTTTAGTGGCCTGTCATCCTTGCTTTGTGCTGTAGTTTTAGATGGTTCATTTTGCTTTGATGAAGGTTCACCCTGATTACCTACATTTGACTGATCGTTAGTCGGCGACATGGGTATGGAATTGAGTGGAGTGGGTTTGGGTGGCCCTAGAGCCAATCATTGGCGCTCTTTCTCCAAGCGTTCACGCGTAAGCCTATCAGCTAAGCATTCTCGCGTATGGCGTGGAGGTGGAGCTGGTTTCGGGGCCTCAGATTGCTTTGGGATGTGCACCACATATGGAGATGGGCGGGGTTGCGTTTGGTCAGTGGGAGGTGTTTGAGCTGAAGGCTAGCTAGGGACCCTGACGACGTAGGGGCGAGGTTTGCCCCACGCCTATGTGGTAGAGGTTTGATGATTGTTAATACTTTCTGGTGTCCTAACAACATACGGGGTTGGTTTCGATGGAGGTTGGACCTTCGCTGTTGCAACGGCCGGTGGTACTCGAACTACGAAGGGAGTAGGCTGAGTGTGAGAGATTAGTGGCTTTAAGGGTGTAGGTACGACTGAAGGTGTACAGACGACATAGGCTTGCTGGGGGACGCATGGTGATTGGGGTGTGGGTGTGGTCACGGTGGGAGTAATCCGCACTACGAATGGCCTATGAGACGTTTCCTATGTGTTTTGAGGGTAGATGGTGTTAATGTTGCTTGCCTAGGAATCATCATCGAAGTAGATCGTGGTAATCATGTATGGGGCCTCTTGGGTGTTCAGGGGATCCTTGTACACCCCCATAGCTTGATTCTGCGGCTGGATTGGGTTAGCCTCATCAAAAATGATTTTTCCATCATCAATCATCCGCTGGATATCCTGCTTCAGGGTGAAGCAGTAATCTGTTCCGTGCCCGTTGCGTTGATGGTAGTCGCAGAAGCGATCCATCCTAAAGCCTTTGGGTACGGGCGGCTCATCCGGGGTTGCTAAGCTTGGGTTCTGTATGAGTTGGCAGAACTGCTCATGTCTTTGGATGCCCACAGGGGATAACTGCTTGTGTGTCATCAGCCCAACTTTTAGGAGCTGATCAAAGAGCTGGGATGGTTTCATCGGTAGAGGTGTGTATTGAGAGGGTTCTTTCCTCTCGAAATTGCGTGTATGGTTTGTTGGGTTCTATGATGATGATGACTCCGAGGCTGTTGTGGGAGTGGGTTTATAGTAGTTAGTAGGGGTTGCGGGTGGTTTTTGTTGGGGTATGATGTTCGTTTGTTGGGTTCCTGCTATCGCTGCTATAGTTGTCTTGGCTTTCTCTTTATCCTTTTTAGTGTGTTGGTTTCTGAAGGCCAAGTATGCCGGGTCGTGGCTGTTTTGAGCCGCTTCCTCTATGTTTTTTATCTGCACAAATGCCTGATTAAGATCACGCGCATTAAGGTAATATAATTTGGACTTGAAGAAATC
>MNCI01021409.1:4434-156592 GCA_015680685.1 Gnetum montanum
TCCATTGAGAGAATCAAGCGCTTGGTAACTGATGGAGTACTTAGTACTCTTGATTTTACTGACTTTGACACTTGTGTAAACTGCATAAAGGGAAAGCAGACCAATGTGTCAAAGAAAGGTGCCAAGAGGAGTTCTGCCATATTAGAAATCATACATACGGATATTTGTAGTCCAGATATGGATGCATATGATCAACGGTATTTCATTACCTTTATTGATGACTACTCACGATACATGTATCTCTACTTGCTTCATCACAAAAATGAAGCTTTAGATGCCTTTAAGGTATTTAAGGCTGAAGTAGAGAAACAATGCGGTAAGCAAATAAAGATAGTGAGGTCTGATAGAGGTGGTGAATACTATGGTAGATACACTGATGATGGACAAGCACCTGGTCCCTTTGCTAAGTTTCTTCAAGAGCATGGGATTGTTGCCCAATACACTATGCCTGGTTCTCCGGACCAAAATGGTGTGGCAGAAAGAAGAAACCGAACATTATTGGACATGGTGGGGAGTATGCTTAGCAGCTCCAAGCTTCCTAAGTCTTTGTGGAATGAAGCACTTAAGACGGCAGTGTATATATTAAACCGAGTTCCAACCAAGGCTGTCTCTAAGACACCATTTGAATTGTGGAAAGGTTGGAATCCGAGTTTGCGACATATACGCATTTGGGGATGCCCGTCTGAGGTAAGAATCTATAATCCACAAGAGAAGAAGCTAGACCCTAGGACCATAAGTGGGTATTTCGTTGGATATGCCAAACAGTCTAAGGGATACAGATTTTATTGTCCATCACATACTACTAGGTTTGTGGAATCAAGGAATGCTAAATTTCTTTAGAATGACTTGATTAGTGGGAGTCATCATTCCTGGAATGAAATTCCAGCGACTGATCATGCAGATGCTCAACCCTCTACTTCAAGTACTCGATTGATTGTTGTACATAACACGCCTATAGTACGAATACGTGATGTACATCCACCAGTCGTTGAAGTTCCACAAACTGTTGGTCAAGACATAGTAGATCTAGCTGAACAACAGATACCAGTTCCTGTTGAACAGCCCGTTGATCATCTTACCCCTCAGGAGCCTGATGAACCAACATTACGATGATCTACTAGAATAAAGTGATCAGTGATTCCTAGTGACTATATAGTGTATCTACAGGAATTTGACTACAACATAGGAGCCGAAAATGATCCTGACATGTTTTCACAAGCCATGAGTTGTAAGGAATCCGACTTATGGTATGATGCCATGAAAGATGAGATGAACTCTATGTCCACTAATGGAGTCTGGGATCTTGTCAAGTTGCCCAATGGTGTTAAAGCCATAGGATCCAAATGGGTCTTCAAGACTAAAAGACACTCCTTGGGAAACATTGAAAGATATAAGGCTAGACTTGTTGCCAAAGGGTTCACTCAGCAGGAGGGAATAGATTACATAGAGACCTTTTCTCCTGTATCTAAGAAGGACTCCCTTCATGTGATCATGGCATTGGTAGCTCACTTTGATTTTGAACTACATCAAATGGATGTGAAAATAACATTCCTTAATGGTTATCTAGAGGAAGAGATTTATATGAAACAACCTGAAGGATTCTCCTCTAATGATGGTGAGCAATTGGTATGCAAGCTTAAGAAGTCTATATATGGCTTGAAACAGGCCTCCCGTCAGTGGTATTTGAATTTCCATGATGTCATCACTTCATTTGGCTTTGAAGAAAACATCATGGATCAATGCATATACCATAAGGTCAGTGGGAGTAAAATCTATTTTCTTGTCCTCTATGTGGATGATATCCTTCTTGCAACCAATGATCATGAATTTTTATATGCGGTGAAACAATTTCTCTCTAAGAATTTTGACATGCAGGATACAGGTGAGGCATCTTATGTCCTTGGCATTAAGATCCATAGGGATAGATCTAGATATATTCTAGGTCTATCGTAGGAAACCTATATTAATAAAGTTCTAGAGAGGTTCTGGATGAAAGATTGTTCACCAAGTATTGCACCCATTGTAAAGGGTGACAGGTTCAATTTGAACCAGTGCCCTATGAATGATTTAGAGAAAAGTCACATAAGCAACATTCCATATGCTTCAGCTGTTGGAAGCCTAATGTATGCTCAGGTCTGCACACGACCTGACATTGCATTTGTTGTGGGGATGTTAGGCCGATATCAGAGTAATCCAGGTATCGACCACTGGAAGGCTGCAAAGAAAGTCATGAGGTACCTTCAAGGTACAAAGGATTACATGCTTATGTATCGACGAACTGACCATTTGGAGGTGATTGGCTACTCTGATTCAGATTTTGCTAGCTGCATTGATTCCAGGAAATCAACATCAGGTTATGTTTTTATGCTAGCTGGAGGAGCCATCTCCTGGGGGAGTGGAAAGAAAACCTTGGTTGCTACTTCCACAATGGAGGCAGAGTTTGTTTCTTGTTTTGAGGCTACTTCACATGGTGTATAGTTAAAGAGTTTTATATCAGGGCTTAGAATTCTGGATTCAATATCTAGGCCATTATAGATATTTTGTGACAATTCAGCTGCTGTCTTTATGGCTAAGAATAATAAGAGTGGCAGTTGAAATAAACACGTCGACATAAAGTACTTAGCCATAAGGGATCGCATTAAAGAAAATAAAGTGGTCATAGATCATATTAGCACTGAATTAATGCTAGCTGATCCTTTGACCAAAGGAATGCCACCACAGTCATTCAAGGATCATGTCACTCGGATGGGACTTGGTTCCATGATGTAATATGCTGTACAACATTACAGTGTTAACGAAACTCTATTCAGTTGTGCGTTTTCTCATACAGTTGCGCATAAAGTCATTAGAGAAAACACACATAAGGTCGGACCACGAATAAACATTGGGTTTGTTCATACAGTTAAAGTTACCATATAAAGGAATTAACTTTGAGAAATAATACATTGTAATACATGGAAGATACTACTCGCATTAAGAGGAACTATCACCATGATTCATGTATTTGTTTCTTGAAAGTTGGATATTAGAATAAATTTGGAGACCAAGTGGGAGATTGTAACAATGTGATAGCTTTGGACAACAACATCACAGTTTTCGTTGCTATCCATTGACAACTTTCGTTGCTATCCATTGACAACTTACGTTGCTATCCTTGGCAAGCAACGTGTGGAAACGATTGTCATCGATTGCAACATATGGTGACAACTTGTTGCAATCCATCCGTTGCAATCTATTCATTGTTATCTTGTAATGGTCTCATATTTTTCTAATGAATAGTAACTGATTCTGACGCCTTTTGGGTTCTTGATGGGAGAATAAGGCACGGGGAATCAAGGGTAGTGTAGCAGTTCAAGTCCCTTTCACAGTGGCTTACAGTCTGCATACACCATCACCGCAGAGCGCCCGTGTGAAAGAAGATCTGGAACATTCAGGCATCAATGGCATCAATGGCTGAAGGTCAGTTCGATCTATTTTTCAAATTGATTTTTGCATTTTTGTTTCATGCACATTTGTAGATTAAGAGATCTGTTTTTACATGCTTCCGCTTGTGCAATCCAGTTTTTGATGCACGTAAGATTTCTAACAGGAATAACACCACTCAATATATTGACTTAAATGTAAAGACTAACGAGTTTTGAGAGATTTTCAAAGGAGGCAGAAATGGATCCATGCAAATTATTATATGATAGGTCCAGTTTTCTTAGTTACGAGAAATTTTCAATGAATTGAGAAATGTGTACTTCCAAACCGTAGTCGGATAGATGAATTGCTTGAACAAAAGAACTGCAGTTTTATGGTTCGGGGCTTCAGGCTAAAAAGGGTCACAGTAGTTTGACGCCAGTCCAGTTACAAGGATTCGGAGAATTTGTGTTGATGCATAAATTTTGGTCATGCCAACATTGGAAAAAACTCATTTGAGGAGACTATAGCCTAGGGCACCTCCTGTATGGGTACGGAAATCCGAGAATAGTCTCAGCTGGAAAGAGCCATGTGACCAAGTGATAGAGAGATAGAGAGATAGAAAACATAGAGAGAGATAAAACATGAAAAAAAATTAAAGGAGAGAGAAACAAGAACCACCGACAGGATGCATGGTTGTGTCGCCACAAGAATCATGTGTAGTTGCGATCAAACATCACCAATGCCCTGCGGACCGCCAACTGCATAAACATCATGCACAAATCCACCATCCACAACATGACATTTGCTGAAATAAAAGAAGATAGAGAGAAGATCCACCGACAGGATGCATGGTTGTGTTGCTGTAAGAATCATGTGTAGTTGTGATCAAACATCACCAATGCCCTGCGGACCGCCAACTGCATAAACATCATGCACAAATCCACCATCCACAACATGACATTTGCTGAAATAAAAGAAGATAGAGAGAAGATCCACCGATAGAATACATGGTTGTGTTGCCGCAAGAATCATGTGTAGTTGCGATCAAACATCACCAATGCCCTGCGGACCGCCAACTGCATAAACATCATGCACAAATCCACCGTCCACCACATGCCATTTGCTGAAATAAAAGAAGATAGAGAGAAGATCCACCGACAGGATGCATGTCTGTGTTGCCGCAAAAATCATGTGTAGTTGTGATCAAACATCACCAATGCCCTACGAACCTCCAACCGTTGTTGCCGCACACACTGCCAACCACCCAGAGAAAGAGGAGGTTCAGTCCATGGCTTCATGGCCCTGGCCTCACTGGCTTAGGGCTTCTTGGCCTGACTTCTCCTCCTCTCCTCTTCTCCATCACCTTGATGGCTTTTTATAGCCAATTTTAGGGTTAGGGTAACCCATCTTTTTTTTATAAAAAAAACAAAGGCCCCATGCCAAGCATGGGCATGTTGGTACCAACACTTAGCCCCCAACCGAAAAGGAAAAGAAAAAAAAATGGTTAGGACAAGCCCCTAACTAAAAAGGAAAAAAGAAAAAAAATGGTCAATTCAGGCTCTCCTTCTAACGCCAATAAGGTGTTGATGCATAAATTTTGTTTATGCCAACATCGGAAAAAACTCGTTTGAGGAGACTATAGCCTAGGGCACCTCCTGTATGGGTACGGAAACCTAGGAATAGTCTCAGTTGGAAAGAGCCATGTGACCAAGTGATAGAGAGATAGAAAACATAGAGAGAGATAAAACATGAAAAAAAACTAAAGGAGAGAGAAACAGGAACCATCGACAAGATGCATGGTTGTGTCGCCACAAGAATCATGTGTAGTTGCAATCAAACATCACCAATGCTGTGCGGACCGCCAACTGCATAAACATCATGCACAAATCCACCATCCACGACATGCCATTTGCTGAAATAAAAGAAGATAGAGAGAAGATCCACCGATAGGATGCATGGTTGTGTTGCCGCAAGAATCATGTGTAGTTGCGATCAAACATCACCAATGCCCTACAAACCGCCAACCGTTGTTGTCGCACATACTGCCAATCGCCCAGGAGAGGAGGAGGATCAAGAGATTTTCAGTTCACCACCAGAGAGGATTTTTTGTTTAACAGAGAGAATTTTCTATTCACCAACAAAGGATTTTCTGTTCAAACAGCGAGCATTTTTTTAAGAGTCGCAAGTCTCTCACGCAGGATTTTTCTTTTTAAGAGCTGCAAGTCTCTCACACACAGTAATCTCTCTCTCTCTGCATTGCAGAAAATGACAGGAAACGTAGTGGTAGAATCATTGGCTAGCTGTTAAATGGATTGTAAAATATTGAAAGGGAACAAAAAAAAATTGCTTGTGTTTTGGAGATGCTAATCTGCACATTGAAGGTTTTGTAGATGCAAACTTTGTTGCTAATCATGATACAAGATGTTCCACTACAAGGTACACATTTATTTTTGGTGGTGTAGCAATGAGTTGGTTGTCATGTCTACAACCATTGGTAACTTTATCTATAATTGAATTAGAAAATGTAGCCCTCATAAAAGCATGTAAGGAAATGTTATGGATGAAGAGATTCTTGCAATCTCTTGGATTGAAACAACAAAGGTAGGTTATGTTTTGTGATAGTTTGAGTGCAATCCATTTGCAAAGAATTTTGCCTTTCTTGCCATGATGAAACATATAGATATCTAGTTTCACTTCATAAGAGAAATCATAGAGGATGGTTCAATGCATGTTCAGAAGGTCCATATAAAGCTTAACATTGTTGATGCTTTAACAAAACTAGTGATAGCTAAAAAACACATTTTTTGTAAGAAGAAGCTTGGAATAATTGGAGCTTAATCAAAAGTGCACATCTCTTGAAGGCTGGTTGGATTTGTCTTTAAGAGGGAGTTTGTTGAAAAAATGAAGACAAATACATTAATATTATTTGCTGTATTTCCTTTTATGTTTTTAAAAGGGGTTAGTTTGTAAAGTGATGTTTATGTGGGGATGTGTTTTATCCCACGTGTGTGAGGATTGGGGTTTGGTCCTAATGTTTCCTTATAAATGGAAGGCTTGGGGCAGCCTTTAGGTGTGTGTGTTTTTGAGGTGGAAGCATTGTATTAAGGTTTTACCTTGGAGATGAGATTTTTCCTTGATGTTGATCTAAGATCTATTAGAGTAATAGATTGGGTGCTTGCAAAAGCTATAAGGATGGCTTATGTTCTTAAGATTTAAGCAGAATAGAAGGCAGAATAGCATTGTCATGAAGTGATTTACTGTGTCTATTTGATCTACTACAATGTGATATTTTCTACCTTTAACATTTTATTTAGATCTATAATGTTCTAATAATTTCTTAGATCTGATCTGCTAACTATTTTATTGAAACTATTGCTTTTGATTATCACAATTACATGGTCAAGAATAAAATTTTCTAGTTAATCTCATTATTTTCTGAGCCCTTGTTGAAAGTCTTAAACCACATGGCAATATATTGGCTAAAAATCCCAAAATTGTGCTATCACTCCACACCAAATACCCGCAACCAAAAAACCAAGATTGTGATGGGTAAAAAGACATTTTCTTGTATCCTTGATTTTTGAAAGGTATTAGATTCATGCAACAATTTTCTCTCTAGTCAAGGTACATTTTGAATAGAGTTCTACTATGTTGTATAATTAATTAAAAACACAACCAAATGAATGTGGTTTAACATTGTTTTATGCCATAAAAGAATTCAAATACACTTAAGAAAGATCAAATGATGATCCCCCCAAGTCTTGGAAGGGTGTTTAATTTTTTTTGGTTACTCTACCCATGCTTAAACTTAAGTCTTATGACTTGAGAAATAAGGACCTTACTCTATTTGAAAACACTGAAAAAAAGATACGAAAAATGATTAAAGATAACATGCAGAAATTTTAAACAGAGAAAAATCTAGGTTTTTATAAAAATGAATGAGAAAAGAGAATTCATGCAGTTGATGTTATTTGTTGAGACAAAGTTAAGCAATGATAATAACAATGTGTATTTTCCATTTAATTTTAAAAATGATTGGGTTACATTTTGGACTAAAGAAAAAAGTTATGAATTATTCAAATACGAATGGTAGCCATTAATATTTATGATGGTAATATGTGGACACCTATTAAATAATGTTCAAAAAAATATAAGGAAATTAAAATAACATATTGCAAAATATATAGTGAGTAGCAATAAAATTCTTTTAAAACTATGACACCAGAGGGTAAGTAAAGGGATGATGTTGCTTCATTCACCCTAAAAGCAAGAAATGGAACAATGCAACTTTTCAACATGACAAGAGCTTTCATCGTCATGCGTAATGATTAACCCTATACACAGTCACTGGAGGAAATAACTATACATGAGAGTGCTAGACAATAACTTTTCAAGAACATTTTATCAGAAAAATCATCCATTTTATGAATGTGAATCAAATGCATTAAATTGGAACTAATTTAAAATATCAATTATTCCAGGCTAAAACATGGAAATTTCATCCAGCAAAAGCAGAAAGACGAGAATCCAAGTCAATTCAAGAAAATGATTTCAATCTCAAGCCATATGGAAATTCCATTCACTTTGGTTTAAGCCTTTAGGCATACTTTAAAAAAGGAAGGTTCATTTAACAACATTGTCCCTGGAAATGTTGTTTGGCACCCTAAGAGTTTCCCAAGTAGATTCTGAATCAGGACGAAACTCAAGAGGAATACACCTCAACAATCAACAATTCTTGAAACACATGCCAACAAATGATGTGTTAGCATTAGCATGTCTCCTAAGTGGTGTTTCAAATTCAATATTTGATATACTAATAAGCTAGATAGTGCTCCCTTGGTCCACTCATGTGGACACCACAGGGACTACCAGCTAAACCCTCCAAATTCATCACTACATGCTGGTAGTTGGTGTCACACTCCAAAGAGCACATGCAATATCCCATAGCACATCCCATGACACACCTAGTAAAAACACCCCAACGTAGAGTTGAACTATGCAACCCTCCCAGGAAAGGTCCTATTGAGTGGGGTAATGAGGTAGGTCATAGCCTCCTCTTACTAATGCATGGAACTACCATGCCAGTATGGTTTCAAAGACACAAGGAGCGGAGAACCCGTATACTCCGATGGCACTCAAATCATGGGGGAGATAGCAAGCCACCACCAACCCTACTACCTCTCTTACAATCCTCCCCCACATAAAATGAGCGATGACCTTAGAGCATGGCCTGGGTAACTCACGAGGCCACTACATCAAAATCAATAGAGGATTCTATCAATTTTAGGGAAGTACACCCATGATATTCTGAGTCAAGTTTGAAGGGATCTTTAGTTCTAGAAGGTCCAACTGCTAGGGCCTAAGGTAATAAAAAAATTTTGTTAAACTCGACCATCTTCCTAAGATTTGGACTCATCCTAGCATTTGACACCCAAGTCAAGAACATCAGCCATTAAGACTTGGCCTATCCATCCTTCCATACCTGGCCTAAAATGCCAGGCTATGGGAGGACATTAGGTGGTGTATCATTACAACATGACAAAACACACTGATCTAGGGATGTATGAGTTTCAGGGCATCCCCTAACTCATTTGATCCAAAGGTCTAGGGGTCTCAAGTTCAACATAGCTTCTTTTCTATTTGAAACTTAAGCCCCATCACCTATAGAGCACTTCAAATGGCTCTAGGAACCTTTCTCCCTTGTCTAAGGCTAGCTCTCATAGGAATTCGCTCTCAAATCCTATAAGGCATTACATGCCATGCCTCTTCTATTTTTTTCTCATGGAAGGTTTCTCCATTCATCATCAAAGTAACCAAGGTAGGAGGTCGATTGCTTATTCTTGACAGAAGTCCATGATCAAGTTTTCCTACGATCTCAAATGCTCCAATGGTTCCCAACTATCATTTGAGTCAGGATGGTGTTTCTAGTGGATGGGGAACTCCACTTTCAAATCTTTTCCATGGCTAGTGGTCCAAAAGTTTCAGATGCAGTCTACTCTCTTTCCTTGTATAGATTGTATACAAGGTCACTCTCTAATTGAGATGCTTCTTTCCGGATACGGGAACCCATCTGACAATGGCTTCAACATGTTGACATGAAAAACTAGATAGATTTAATCCATATTGATATGTAGTTAAAGCTTATATGTTACAAGGTTAATTTTATCAATGATCTAGAAGGGACCATCATACTACCTCATTAGCTTGGAGGTAGTTCCCTGTTTCAGCTTAAACTGACATGGGTCCAACTTCAAGAGAACCCAATCTTTTACCTTAAATTCACAATGCTGGTGTTTTCGATCAACATACTTTTTCATTCGCTACACTACCCTCTCCAGATGATATTTTATTATTTTAACATTTTTAGACCACACTTTCAACGAGGGATGCCTACCCTACAATGAGGGGGAGACCATATGAGGAGCAATGGGCTGCCTTCTTGTTACCAATTCTGTAGGAGAAAACCCAGTAGCTGATGACTTCTAGATGTTATAACTTAGCTGGAAAATCCCTAACAAAAAAGGCCAGTTCTTTTAGTCACTGCCAACATAGTGTCAGAGGTACTCTTCAAGTACCCAGTTCATTCATTTTGTTTGACCATCGGTTTGCAAATGAAATTGTTGACAATTTGAGGGTGGTACCCATCATGCCAAACAAGGCTCACTAGAAAGCACTTGTGAATCAAGGATTTCAATAAGAAACAATGCTCATGGATAATCCAAAATATCAAACCACCCTATCAAAATAGTATGTTGCCATGTCTTCAGCTGAGAATTGTGATGGACAAGGAGTGAATATGAAAAATTTAAAAAATTTATCCACCACTACAATGATACTACTTAAGCCTTGAACATTTGGTAATCCTATGATGAGGTCCATAGATACTGTAGCCCACAAAAATGGAGGGATTTCCAAGGGCAACAGAAGATCACCTAGACACTTCATAGAACCTTTGTCATGCTGGCACACCAAACACTTCTGAATATAAGAAATCACATCTCGATACATTTTTGGCCAGAAGAAGGTTCTCTTAATGAGTGCCAAGGTTCTTTGCTATCCAGGATACCCAACCCACTATGTGTCATGGCATTCTTGGATTATCTCCTTGTGTAGGCCATCCTAATCTAGAACAAATATCTATCTATCACGAAACCAAAGCAACCCATCCCTTATTTTGAATTGTGGTGCTCGCCCAGTTTCTATTAGCTTCATTAGATCAATGATATGAGGATCCTTTTTTAAGCCATCTTGAATTCTAGGCAACAACACTTCATCACATTGAACATATGAAGTTTGTGGCCCAG
Organism: Gnetum montanum; assembly: GCA_015680685.1. Taxonomy (NCBI): domain Eukaryota; kingdom Viridiplantae; phylum Streptophyta; class Gnetopsida; order Gnetales; family Gnetaceae; genus Gnetum; species Gnetum montanum. The sequence goes on from MNCI01021409.1 coordinate 15,144, forward strand.
TGATAGAAAAGAGTTGGGAGGTAGGCTAAGGATGATGACCCAATGCATCTGCCACCACATTCTCCTTTCCAGGATGGTAAGTCAATTGCAAATCAAATTCAGATAACATGGCCAACCATCGAGCCTGTTTGGGCCTCAGCTTCATTTGATTTAGCATGTAGCTAGTGGCTAGATTCTTTGTCTTTACAAGGACACGACTTCTCAGCAAGTAGTATCTCCATGCTCTTAAGCAATGGACAATAGTGAATGTTTCTTTTTCATGGACTAGCCATCTCTACTCTATTTGATTTAGCTTTCAGCTCTCATAAGCAACAGTTTGACCTTCTTGTAGCAACATGCCCTGGATTATATTCTCATTAGCATCCATATGAACCTTAAAAAGTTTTGAAAAATTAAGCAATGCCAACACCAGATGGGAGGTTAAAGCTTCTTTGATCCTATCGAAGGTTTGTTGACAATTTGGATCCCACTACCATGGAACTTCTTTCTTTTGCAAATTGATAAGGGGAGTAGCGATACTTGAGAAATTTCTAATGAATTTCTAATAGAAGTTGGATAATCCCATAAACTGTCTAACCTCATGCACATTAGTGGGAGCGGGCCATTGCCACACAACCTCTATCTTCTTTGGATTTGGCTTTACTTGCCCATACCCTATGAGATGTCCTAGAAATTTTAGCTCCAAGCAACAGAATTCACATTTCTCTTTCTTAATGTACAACTGATTTTCTGATAGCTTCTCAAGGACCAACTATAGGTGGAGGGCATTTTTCTCCATTTTCTGGCTATATATCAAGATATCATTGAGATAGATACCCACAAATTTATCTAGGAAGGGTTGAATTATCTCATCCATCAAGGTACAAAATGTAGCCAGTGCATTGCCAAGCCAAAAGGGCATCACTATCCACTCGTATGATCCATACCTAGTTACGCATGTAGTTTTTTCTTCATCCCCTTCTGTAATGCGAACCTAGTAGTATCCTTGTCAAAGGTCTAGCTAGGTGAAATACTGAGCCCCTTCTAATTGATCAAAAAAATTAGAAATGAGTGGTACTGGGTACTTGTTCTTGATAGTGTGTTTATTTAGCAACTTGTAATCGCAATAGAGCCATAGTGTTCTATCCTCCTTGGTGACAAATAGCACTGGTGCCCCCATAAGGGGATTTTGAGGGATGAATGTATCCATTGGACATCAAACCCTTAAGCTGCTTCTTCAATTCCCCCAATTCTAGTCCTGTTAAGCAATATGACTTTTGGATAGGAGGGTCAGTACTTGGTTGCAATTCTATTTTATGATCCATGACCCTCCAAGGTGTCAAACTTCTTGGTAATTCAGGTAGCATCACATCTTTAAAATTATCTAGCACCTATGCTATGCATGGGTCAATATTAGTTTGGGATCTACAAGCCTCAGAAGGATCACCTATTTGCATAGCTAGTAGAAATTTCCTAGTACGATCCTTGGCCAAGCATTTCATCATCATTGGTGACATAATCTAAGGGCTAAAGCCCTCATCCTTTCCCATATGTGCTTTATGAGTTTGAACTAGGCAAGGGGAGCTTTCATGCAAAATGAAGATCAGGTCTAATAGTGGAGCTGTGAAAACCTTGGCCTTGTATAAGAATTCTTACCTCAGTATAACCTAAAATGACTCCATATCTAGAATAGAGAAATCTAGGACTCCTTGCCATGAACCCACTTGAACTGTGAGGCTCTAATACCATCTATAACAACGTTGTCCCTAGAAATGTTGTTCAACACCCCAAGAGTTTCCCAAGTAGGGTCTGAACCAGGATGAAACTTAAGAGGAATATACCTCAGTAATCAACAATTCTTAAAACACATGCCAACAAACAATGTGTTAGTGTTAGCATGTATGCTAAGTGGTGTTTCAAATTCAATATTTGATATACTAACAATCTAGATAGTGCTCTCTTGCTCCACTCATATGGACACCATGGGGACTACCAGCTGAACCCTCCAGATTCATCACCGCATGCTGGTAGTTAGTGTCATGCTTCAAAGAGCTCATGCAACATCCCATAGCACGTCCCATGACACACCTGGTAAAAACACCCCAACATAGAGTTTGAACTACACAACCCTCCCAGGCAAGGTCCTATCGAGTGGGGTAATGAGGTAGGTTGTAACATCCTCTTACTAATGCATGGAACTACCATGCCAATATAGTTCTGAAGACATAAGGAGTAGAAGATCCCTTGTGCCCCCATGGTCCCTGAACCATGGGGGAGGTAGCAGGCCACCACCAACCTTGCTACCTCTCTCATAGTTTAGCTTTCTTTCCTTTATCGAAGAAGAGGCATAATTTCACTAAGTGAAAGATAAAAAATACATGAAAAGAAAAGTCACATGTCTCAATCAAGGTGAATTGAAGCCAAGGAAAAGGGAAAAAATTCAAAAAAGGAGAATCCATGTATGCTGAACTTTGTATCATATTTCTTAACTTCAACAAAGCTCAAATTCTGCAAGATCATGAGTGGTATTGGGTAAAAGCAAAGGTGGGGTTGAAGTCCTAACTATAGTTAAAAGTGAACACTTTTTTTGGTGAAGAAGATTATTATTTAGGAAATGAAGGCATTAAAGTCATTCATGCCCATACCACATGGCAAGGTGAAAAATAGGGAGAATCAATATCCCATCCGTAATTAAGATTATTCAAGAGATTATTGTAGGTAAGCTTTTTAACTAGGTAGGTTTCTTAATATCTAACTTTAATTAATTTTATCTTGTGATTTATTTGTAGAAATCATTAGTTGTGAACTTTCTTTCCTTCATTACATGCAATTCCAAAATATCTAATCTCTTTTAAGAGAAGTAAAATTTTGGATACACCACTAGAATTAGAGCAACAAAGTTGGGCATTACATTAAAATTTTTTTAATAAATAAAAAAAATTCATAATTTGATTTTGATGGTTAATTTCAAAACTAAACTTAGAAATGTATGTACTATGAGTTTGGAAAACATCATTAAAGAAGTGTTCTTGGTAATATTTAGAACAAATCAATCAAATTTCAACTTCAAGATGTCATTTCTATTTCATGTTCTACAAAGTACAACATTGTATGAAAATATGGTATTCATTTTCAATGTTTTACCTATTTCAAATGAAAAGATCCCATTAATTGTTTATTGTAAATTTTAAATGGTGAGATCTCACATTCTGTTAATTCTCTTATTATTAATGAAACCTATATTTTATTTAAACTAAAACTAATGGTAGAAATAGTTTACCTTGGAATCTTGATTAATTTTCCAAACAAAAATAAAATTAATACATGCTTAAATCAAGTCTATTTTAAATTGGATTAGTTGGAAATGTGCAAGTAAAGAAAATATCTTAATCTATAAGTTATGAGAATGTTAGAAAGGTGTCCATGTTTTGGAATAGGGTTTATGTAGAAATATATTTCAATGGTCTTTGCTTTTTCCATTTGGCCCCATAATTCTTAGTCATGACCCTCTCCAATTTGCATTTTTCCCAAGTTCAATGTTGGATATATAAAACTTGTTATTCCTTTTGTGCTGGACTTAAGTTAATGTCAAGTTCAAAAGCCATTGAAAGTGTATGAAGCTCAATTTGAATTGGGAGAGTTGGTAATTTTCTGTACACTAACTCATAAGGGGAATAGCCAATAGGAAGTTTTCAAGTGGATCGATAGGCCCATAGAGCATCGTTGAGTTTTGTGCTCTAGTCTTTCCTATATCTACTAATTGTGTAGGTTAGTATTCTAGTTATTTCCCTATTGGTGACTTCATAGGCCCATAGAGCATCGTTGAGTTTTGTGCTCTAGTCTTTCCTATATCTACTAATTGTGTAGGTTAGTATTCTAGTTATTTCCCTATTGGTGACTTCAACTTGACCATTAGCTTGGGGGTGATATGGAGTTGTTAATTTATACTCTACCCTTAAGCATTGCATTAATTTCTAAAAGGTGGCACATGTGAAATGAGTCCTATTGTTAGAAATAAGTATCCTTGACATGCCAAACGTGTTTACCACATGTTGTTGTACAAATTGTGTTACTGTAGAAGATAAATAGTCAATAACGATGACTACTCCAACCCATTTTGTGAAGTAGTCAATTGCTATGATGATGCATGCCTTTCCATTGGACATGGGGTTGATGGGTCCTATAAAATCAATGCCCCAAAGATCAAAAGGCTCTAGTGGTTGAATCCATTGTTGGGACCCTTTCATCGGTATAGTCATCCCTTGATCTCATTCGCAACATTTGCATGAATAGAAGAACTAATGGACATCCCTAAAGATTATTGGCTGGTAATATCTTACCATGATGATTTTTATGATCATTCTTCTCCCTACATAATGGTCCCCACAAGGGCCTTCATGAGCATCCCAAAGGATTCATAGTTGATCAGCATCAAGTACACATCATCTTACTAAGCCATCAACATAAACCTTATTAAGATTGCCTTGAATTTCAATGTAATGTTTGGCTTGGTAAAGAAGCTGTTGTTTCTTCCTGCTATCCCATTCCTATGACATCTCTTGAGTAAGTAGATAGGAGAGGAATTCCTTGTACTAGTTAGGATGTTTTGAACCTTACATTTCAACATCTTTGGTAAAGAGGAGTTTATCTAAACATTGGTCAAATAAATGCCCCCCATCCTCTTTGTTGTCTGTAACTGAGACAAGTGGTCAACAACCATATTCTCAGTTCCCTTTTTTTCTACCATGGTGAGGATGAACTCCTATAGGATTACTAGCCACCATATGATATGGGGACTTATCATTAGCTTGTTCATGAGGAACTGGATGGCATTGTGGTTTGTGTGCATAAAAACTTGAAATCCAAATACCTAGTGCTTGAATTTTTCTAAGGCATACATGACCACAATGAGCTTCTTCTCTGTGGTGGTGTAGTTCAATTATGCTCCCACAATACTTCTACTTGCACAATGGATGTATCAAGGATGTTTCTAATCATCCAACTATGTAAGAAAAACCCTTAATGCATAATTAGATGCATCTATCATAATGTGAAATGCCATGGACCAATCTAGAGCACGTAAAATGGGAGTTTTTATGAGCTTCTACTTTTACTGCTAGAATGTATTCTTGCATATCCTAGTCTAGGTGAAAGGTGCATCCTTCTTAGTTAGTTCAACCAACAACTTAGTAATTTCTGAGAAGTTCTCAATGAAGCATCAATAATAACCAGTATGGTGAAGGAATGACTACATATGTTTAATCATTTCAAGTTTCTTGATGATCTCTTGGATTACTTGTACTTTTTTCATGTCCACCTCGATCCCTTTACTTAAAATTTTTTACCCCAATTCAATGCCTTCTTGGACCATCAGATGGCTTTTCTACTAGTTGAGCTTCAAGTAAGTTTATATGCATCATTGAAGCACTTACTCCAAATAGTCCAAGGCTTACTCAAAGGTGGTATTGTAGGTAGAGAAGACATCCATAGAAACCTCTATGTTGCTACCAATTTACTATTGGAAGATGCTAAAATACAAGCATTGAAAGGTAGCAGGGGCGTTGCATAGGCCAAAGGGCATCTTTCTATATGCAAAAGTACCCTACAAAATTGTGAATGTGGTTTTGGCTTAATCTTAAGGTGCAATCTAGATTTGGTTATAACCACCATAACCATCCAAGAAATTATAATACAATTCCCTACTATGGTATTCAACACTTAATCAACCAATGACAACGAAAAATGATCTTTGAAGATTTCCATGTTCAACAACCGAAAGTCTATACAAAATCTTCATTTTCTTGCTATCCTGGGTACAATAATGAGTGAGATAACTCATTTTCTATTCACAACTAGATAGATGAACCTAGCCTTGAGGAGTTATTCAGCCTCCTCCTTAACAACTTGCTTCAATTTGGGGTGATGCCTCTTTGGTTTAATGGAGGAGTATGCATAAAAGTAGTGTTCGCATATCTATGGATCTATTCCTATAAGTTTATGATATGACCAAGAAAAGGTTTTTGGTAATTTTTTCACCACCTTTAATAGCTTCTATTTCTATTTTAGAGCAAGTCTAGCATTGAAGAGTACTGGCTTGTCATTGTTAAGAAAGACATATTCCATAGTTGCTGATAAAGCCTTTAATTGAAGGGGCTCTTGCTTAAACTAATCAATGATCTCCAACTCCCTTAATTCATTTCACTTTATATGTGGAAGAGTTAGTGATGGAGTTGATCCATTTCATCCATGTTCTCTATATTGGCACTTATGAGGTTCTTTGATGGTTCCATGCACATTGTGAACTTAGCTTGGTGATTTGTTATTAGCCACTAGGTATCTTCTTACTTTGTGACTACTACATATAGGCACTTTTGAATAACTACTATTTCAACACACTAATTACATTCTTTGATTGATGTCTCTTTGATTATTCATAATTTCTACATGCAATGGCACCTAGTATCATTGTATGCAATGCATGGAACCCTCTTCTTCTCTATCTTGACAAACTTATTTTTCTTGGAGATTTTCAAGGAAAGATCTTAAATCCCCATTTTGGTGTCTATAGTATTGAGCCATGTCCTTCCCATGAATATATGGAAGTTTCCCTTATAATTTTCCATATGGATCACAAGGAAATTGATAGGATAGGAACACCCATAGATGGTGGTCACAATGTCCTCTACTAGCCCTAGAGGAATAGTCATGGACTAATATGCCAGCTTAAGTTGGATATTATTTTTTTACATAGGAGGTAGGTTCTAGGTCTTATACATTTCTTAGGAGATTAAGGTCATCCTAGAACCTGAATCCAATAGAGCCTTACATGGTTAATTCCCTATAATCTATAAATAAATGAGGGGACTCTTAGGATCAAATCATTTCTTAGAAAGGTGATCAACCTTGATCCAATTTAAGCCCACATGGATCAACATAATAGAGTGGATGTTGAAGATATTTTGGTTTGAAAATGGCTGAATGGTATTTTCAAAAGTGAAATTGCTTACTATTTTGCAAAATTAGAATTCAATGCATACACCCTAGACTGTTGTAAATGTGATAGTACTAGGCAACATTTCTTAGGATGTTCATATTGGCAAATCTCATAGCCATCATCATGTGTTTCAGAAGTTGCAACCTCTTCAACCATTATAGCTTTACCATTGTTTTGATAATAAACCTACTTTGTGTTCTTCTTCTTTCTTGATCACTATTCTCTTGGTCTTTTCATTCCTCAACAATTTTTAGAGTTATTTGGAACTTCTCATCCAAGGAGTCTCACATTTTATCTACCTTAGCCAATATTTCAGTGACAAAGTTTTATATCGGTGAGGTTATCCTTAGTACCACTTCATCAAATGGTGCCTCCTTGTCAAAGTCATAGAAACATATCTCCCTTATGTGAATGGTGGAATCCCTATTATACTCTTTTATACTTTCATGCTTTTCAGCTCTTCATCCTCTTTAGCCACCTAATCTATCAACCTTTGAATTAGAGAGACCTATATCTCAGAAAGTCTTCCTTGGACATAGACCCCAAGGGTTTTCCTTATCTCATTTTTAGGCCATCTATACTATGGTGAAACTATTCTCTTTGGAAGCATCCATGGCCTAGACATTTTGCAATAAAGAGTAGTACCTACCCTAGGTTACAACTAAGCACTCATGATTTCCCTATTCCCATCCTTGGATCTATCTCCATAAGTTAGATACTCTAGAGTATGTTTGGTACTTATCATTGAAGAGCTCTAACATAGTACTCCATCAGCGAATGAATTCCAATTCTAAGAATCAGCATTAGAATTTTGCTTTGTTAGTGAGTGTCCTTGGAAATAATTTCAGTTTCTACCTTTTGTTCTTTATATTCTATAAGGCATAGACATCATGAAAGGCTTGGAGTTGATTTTGGGGATGTGAATTATATCTCTCTTCAAACCTTGGGATATTATTCATATCCAACCTCTTGATTCTACTATCTTTCTAATGCCTTATTGGAATTCTTACTACCTCAAAAATGTTAAGCATGTTTTGAGTAGTTAGCAGAGGCTCATCATAGTCATGATAATCATGGTGATCCCTTTCATGGTCATGAGGTCTATGAGGATATATGTTATGCCTTTTGTCTCTATGACACTCCTCTTTTCCTTTTGCTTTCCTTTAATCTTGGTCATCTTGGTGGGATCCTTATTCATTTCTTTTCTTTTGTTCATCCCCATATCTATCTTGGTTGTTTCTCATGTTATCTTGACTCTTGTTTCTCCTATTAGAGTTTGAAGATGAAGATGAAGAGGATGATGAGGGTGAAGAAGAAGAACTAGAGGAATGATGCTTGTTAGTTTCTCTCCTTCTATCCCTACCCTGATTTGTGTGCTTTTCTTTGTCCTTTAATTATTATTCTTACCTTTAGATGAGTGACTTCAACTTTTTTCTTTTGAGGCTTCTTGGTCTTGAGACCCTGTTTTTCCATCACCAAGGTTGTCCATAGTTAACTACAACCTTTTGTTAAGAGTCTCCTCATCATAGAGAGAAGGAGAATATATATATAAGGATTGGCCAAAAATGAGGTCCTTACCCTCTTTGTGTTGTTGGAGGAATAAGTGGATTGGAGCCCTCTTTCCCTTAGAGGCCTCATGTCATGCCTTCATGTGCTGATTAAGCCTACACTAGGTATTAGTAGGATGATAGTCCCTGTAAGTATGATCATGGACCTCATATTCAGAGTTAAGCATGATAATGCCAAGCTTGAGAATATTGGACACTAGCATAGTAAGCATGGATCAATCAAGAGGTAATACAATGTTACCTTTCATGTCCCTCCAATGCATCTACTCCTCTTGATGGAAGATAAAAGTGAAATCTAGATTATAAGGATCCAGATGGACATAGAAAAATTTGAGTTGTTATGGCCTTTTGGATGTCCCTTATTGCTAATTGGATTATTTGTGATGCAGTGGAGATTCATCCCTATGATAAGAAACCATATTATTTATCAAAAAAATAGTGTGCCTTTGGTATTTTGTTATTTCTTTAATTGTTCTCTTAATGGATGATAGTGGTTCATTGTATGATCTTTACAACATCTTTGTATAACTTCATATTCTCTTCCTACTTAGTGTATTTAGCTAAAATAAATCCTCAACAACAACAACAATGATAAGAAATGAGTATACACTACACCTAATTATATGAATCATAAGTGTGTACTAGTGATCTAATCAAATTCCGCAAACTTAGTTCCTAAGTTTGCCCATAGTTGTAAACTAGGAATTAAGGGGTCATGTGGTTATTATCTTTCTAACTCACACTTGTGCTATCTATGTGTATGGTTAAATGTGAGTTGAGACTTATGATATTTATTTTTTTGGATATTTTTATATCTTTTTATCCTAAGTGCAAGGTGAATAAACAAAGGTTTAATGATTGACTATTTAACTACTCATCTATTTTAGTGACTAACTTTCCTATCATAAGTAGTCATTTCCACTTGCTGTATACATCTTGAATTAGTATTAACACTACTAGATTACTAAGTGGTAATTATTGGACACATCAAATGGCCACTACTAGGATTACCATGTGCTATATGTTATGCTTGACATGGTTGTACTTATGTATTCATGATTAAATGCATTAACTACTTGAGATGAGGAGTGTAAAGTGCATTACAAGTAAAGTGCAAATAACAAAAATTAAACTATCCAAGTGCTACAATTAATGTTAAAAATCTTATCCTTATTGTCATTCATGCCAAGGTATTTAGGTACATGATGTTCAAAAAGAAGATCTGTACAATCTCTTTAATTCACACTATGATCACTCATAGGAAAATATTCTAACTTTAGAGAAAGAAAGCTACAAGAGCTTCACTATACTATGGACTTAAGGTGCCATAAATGTTGTTGGTGCACACATTTATATAGGATTTGATTACACCAGTATTGATGCATTTGTGTCAAAGCATGTCACCATGCATTAGCAAGGCTACATCGATGGTGCTGCATCAACACATGCTCGTCGACGTAGCTTGTATATGATGATTCATCAATCATTATTCTAGAAAATCCACTAAACTGAAAAATAAAAAAGATAGGGAAAATTAATTGAAGAGGATATGAAGAAATTATACATAAACAAAGATCTAGCTCTTCATAGAGGTGAATGACAAAAAAGAATTCATGTAGCTAATCTCATTTTATTGAGGCAAGGCTAGGATGATGATGATGGTGATGATGACATAGGGGCTAGTAGTACAACCCATTCACCATAGCAATGCAAATATAACCCACCAACCAAGAATGTTCCATCACAAGACTACTCCACTACCAGCATACTCGAAAGGCAAAGATGAGAATTAAATCCATAACCTCTCTACTAAGAGGTAAGAGTCTTGATCACTGTACTACATGCTATAAAGTACTTTCTTAAAAGTAAATATCATTTATAAAGTATAAACTCAAATTCTATGGCTAATTGATATAAATTTAGCTACCACACTGGCCATTTTTGAGGTTGTTGGACCCTGTATATATAATACAAAATTCCAAAGTACAAGTAGAGGAGTGCTGCAAAAAGGAGAAACTCCAAATCAATAAAAAGAAAAGGCCTAACTCTTTTGAGGATGTCTTTTTAGATTTTCATCCTTACAACCAATTTTGAAAAACATTCCTTTTGGTATAGGAAATTGGACATTCCATGGAAAGATTAACATTAGGTAGATGGGGAGTAAGGCCCCTGCCCTATCAATAGAATCAACATTATTAAAAGACATTATGTCCATATCTTAACTAATTGATGGATATGAATTATTATCAAATAAAATATCTTAAACATATTTTTCATTCTAAATATTTAATATGTAATCACTAGTAGATAGACTTTCTTAACATTTTTTATAATGAAGAACCAATTGAAAACATTTGAATCAACAATAAGATTCTATGAAACTTAAGAAACATTTATTTGTTTCCCCTTAGTCATTGAAGAATTGATTGAAACTAATTTCATTAGAACCTTCCTTGAAGATAAATTTTGTTGAATAGTAGTAAAATAAGGGGGTGGGTTAATTGTTGAAATGTCAGTAAAAGAAATCATCCCAAGATTTGTAGCACTTATAGAAAAATCCTTAGTAGAATATATAATATTTGTAGAAGAAACCTTAGTAGCATTTACACTAGGTTGTTGTTGATGTATTTGCATTACCTTTTTTGTAGTATAAAAGGACATGAATCAAACATGTGACCCTCTTGATGATAATAGTGACATGACATTGGAAGATTGTAATAAAAAACCTTCTACACAATCAATTCTGCCAGCATGCAAAGAATTTCTCGTTGAAGAAAATCAAGATCCACTTCAATCATATATTGAATTCTATGAAAATCACTAGCTATAGAGAGGGTTTCAAAATAATTGATTAGTCCAATATGAAAGATAATATCCATTTTAACTTTTTTAAAAGTTAATGGAAGATTTGATAGTTCAAAAAAATAAGAAACCTTTTAAAATTTAAGACATGTTGGATTAAAGAGGGAGTTCAATTTCAAATAATCAATAAAGCATGATGACTATTAAGAATATTGACATCAAGAACCTTAGAAATCATTATTGAATCAACAATTTCTACCAACAAAAGTGAGTTTGATAAATAATAAGCATGGATAACATTCAAACCTTGATCTTTCTAAACAAAATTTAAATGATTTAAAAAACTTGAGAAATGAGGTAAATAAATTAGAATTTTCACTAAAAATACCTTTAAGAAATTTCCTAAGTAATAGATTCATAGAAATCATTAGGCAATTCATAGAAAGGCAAAGAAGTAGTGGTTCTACTTAAAGGATCATCTACTGAATCTACCAACATTGCACATAAAACCAATGCTAGATCCCTTATAGCCTTATATTAGTGCTAAAATGCTCACCACTAAAAGCCTTGCTATTAAAACACTTGCTACTAAAATCCTCATCCCACATTGGTCATTCTAATTACTAGTCATATGTGTAGAACTAATTTTGAGATCAAACATAGTATAAGAGATATTTTAAAAGTCCATACTCCTTCAAAAGGAATTTTGGAAAAGGAATTTATAACACAATAAAGGATGGTAGAGTGCTTATTTCTCAAGTAGTAAGATCTAGGTTTAAGCCTAGGAGTATCCACTCAAAAAAACATAGGCTTTCACTTATCCATTGATCCTTTGAGAATCCTACCTTAGTTGGATGAGTATTGAACCTTTGAGTAAGAATCCTTTTTATAATTTATCAAGTATTAATTTTTAAAATATAAGTTGAATGAAGGAATTTAAAAAAATTTGACTATAAGAACAGTCCAAGACATGTGGCTAACACATCCTATAAAATGATTAGTCTATTCCAAGAGCTAGATGGAGGTGGGGAGGGTGTGTGTTGAAACTTAAAATAAGTGAAAACATAGGTACACCCCAAGATAAATAGTCTAATTAGAAGTTTATATAACTCAACATCATTCATTAGAATTGAGCCCATGACCTAAAGTTTTGAAATCAAGTGTCTTACCACTAGGTTAACACCTCATTGTCATGATTAGTATATTCATTTATCATAACAATAAGAGAAGTTATAAGAATTGAAAATGCTAGTACAAAGTTTTTTTCTCCAAAATTTTAATAATTATAGTACAAAATGTAGTACATTTTAACTATTTAAATTTTTTTGTCAAAGATTGGCTACCTACATATGATATAATTTTAAATAGTAAAACATCATTGCCACTTAATGATAGGATTCGTTAGTTTTAGAACAATGAGATTTATCATACAAATCACAATGTGATTTGTTCATAAGCATCAAGGATGATGTTGAGTGGATTGCCACAAACACTTGTGTATATCATTGCATTCAATAAATAAAAAAGAGAATATAATACATATGATACAATTAGAACCCATGTTTCCATGGTGGGAAATATAGAGAAATATATATAATTTTATATTTTATGATTTTTATGGATTTTAGGATGAGAAGAAATAAAACAATAATAAACACACACACATTACAAACCCTCATGGGGATAAGTTATCTCGCATTGATGTGCGACAATGTCATATATAGGTTTTTTGGAATGGTGCTAGTTAAGTTATTATTAGAAAGATCTACTGAAAATCCTAAGGATAGGGATCTCATTGCAAAAAGGATGTTGCTATTTAGTAGATTATGAGATAGATCTAAAAAATATAAATTTTTAGAGATCCTAGGTGAGGGAGGATTGCACAACTCAAATGATTATGAGAAAGATCTACAGTATCAAGGTAAAATAATTTTTGATGAAAAAGAGGAATAAAACCATTCAATCAATTATGAGAAAGGTTTAAAGTAATTATAAAGGATAAGTTTTGAAAAGGAGTAATGGATCCTATGAGAGCATTAGATGAAAAATAAAGAATCTCCAAAGAGGAAATCTTGCTAACTTCTAATGGAATAACACCACTTAAATTATTACCACAAAGGGAAAGAGCTAAGTAGTTAGAAAAATTTCCAAAGGAGGTAGGAATGGATCTTCTGAGAGCATTTGATGACAAAAAAATAATGTTTAGAGAGGAAATCTTGCTAACTTTTGATGGAATAACACCACTTAAATTATTACGGCAAAGGGAAAGAGCTTAGAGGTTAGATAGATTTCCAAAGGAGGTAGGAATGGATCTTGTGAGATCATTTGATGAAAAATAAAGACTCTTTAGAGAGGACATCTTGCCAACTTTTGATGAAATAACACCGCTCAACCTATTATGGGTAAGTTCAAGCAAAAGTAGGTTATAAAGCATTACAAATGAAGCAGTAATAGATCCATGCAAATTATTATCGAATAGGTCTAATTCTCTCAAATAAGAGAAGTTCCCAATGAAAGGAGAAATGTGTCCTTTCAAATAATAGTCCAGTAGATAAATTGCATGTACAAAAGAGTTGGAGCTACACATGATGCCAATGCAATTATAAGGATTCAGGGAATTCAATGTTTAATCTTCAAGGAAAAAATGGATAAGCTATGATGGAGGACTTAAATGTAAGAAGAGTTTGCACTTCTTTACCATGGGTGTAAGGGATGAGCAAGGATATTCTTAACAATAACAATGATATAGATAGAGACATAGTTAACAAATATAGCAATTCCTTGAAGTAGCTCAAAGCTAGGAAATAGGGAAATTTCCAAACCTTCAGTTCAATTGAGCATAGATTCTATGGCTAAAAGTTATCATTATTATAGAGCCAAAATATCTCTGTTGGATGAACTTTCCCCCACATTTCTACCTCTATCTTAGCCTTTGCAAGTAAGTTGTGTGGATGACCTCATGGTTAACATATGTCTTGGTTTATGAATTTGTATGAATTACAACATTCTTGGTCAGTAGATGTGATCATTTCAACTTTAAAACATGGAAATTTCATCCAACAGTAGCAGAAAGATGAGAATCTAACTCAATCCAAGAAAATAATTTCATCTCAAGCCATACAGAAATTTCATTTACCCTAGTTTAAGTCTTTGAGCATACTTTAAAAAAGGAAGGTTCATGTAACAACATTGGCCTTGAGCAAATTGTTTGGCACCCCAAGAGTCCCCCAAGTAGATTTAGAATTAGGACAAAACTTAAGAGGAATATGCCTCAGTAATAAACAATCATAAAACATATGCCAACAAACAACATGTTAGTGTTAGCATGTGCCTTGAGTAGTGTTTCAAATACAGTAAACACATTATCCTAGTAAAGCTAGATAACACTCCCTTGCTCCACCCACATGGATACCATAGGGACTACCAACTAAACCCTCTAGATTCATCTCCACGTGCTAGTAGTTAGTGTCGCACTCTTACAAGCACATGCAACATTCCATAGCATGCCCCATGACACACCTGACTAACACCCCAATGTAGAGGTGAACTATGCAACCCTCCTAGGTAAGGTCTTATCGAGTGGAGTAATGAGGAAGGCCATAGGCCCCTCTTACTAATGCATGAAATCACCATGCTAGTATGGTTTTGAAGACACAAAGAGAGGAGGACTTCTTGTGCCCCCATGGACAAACCATGGGGGAGGTAGGAGGTCCCCACCAACCCTGCTACCTCTCTCACTATACTCCCTTACTTAAAATGAGCAACAACCTTAAAGCCTAGCCTGCCTAACCCACAAGGCAACTACACCCAAGACAAAGAAGGATTCCATCAATTTCTAGAAAGTAATCTCATGCTATTCAAACTCTAGTCCAAAAGTACCTTAGGTTCTAAAAGGTTAGACTACCAGGGCCTAGGGCCTTACATATTCTTGTTCAATGCATCTTCTTAAGATTTGAATTCATCATAGCATTCGACATCCAAGTCAAGAATGGTACCATTCAAGACTTGGTATGTTCATCCTTCCACATCCTACCTGAGATGCAAGACCATGGATGGACTTTAATTGGCTTATCATAGTGACACAATGAAACACACTAAGCTAGGAATGTATGAGTCCTAAGGCATCCCCTGACTCACTTCTACTTGAAGGTCTAGGGGTCTCAAGATCAACATAGTCTCCTTTTCTATGTGAAACTTTAGCCCCATCACCTCTAGAGTTCTTGAAAAAAACTCTAGGCATCCCCTTGTTTGAGGTAGGCTCTCATAGGAACTCACATTTGAATCCTTTGAGGCACCACATGCCACACCTATTTCGGTTGTTGTATTTCTAAAATTTTTGTTTTTATGTAGGAGGATTCTCTATTCATCATTAAAGCAACCAAGGTGGGAGGTCCATCGCTTACTCTAAACAGAAGATCAAGATTAAGTTTTCCTGGGACCTCAAATGCTCCAATGATTCCCAACTATCATTTAGGTTTGGACAGTGTTTCTAGTGGGTAAGAAATTCCAGTTTCAAATTAGGACCATTGCCAATGATCTGGAAGTTTCAGATGTAGTCTGCTCTAATTGTATACAAGGTTGTTCTTAGATCAAGAGGCTTCTTTTAGGATAAGGAAATCCATGAGGCAATGGATTTAACATGCTGACATGAAAAACTAGATGGAATCTTTCCATATTAATAAATAGCTAAAGCTTATATATCACAAAGTTAATTTAAATGATGATCTCGAAGAAATGATCATATTGCCTCATCAATTTGGATGTAGTTCCCTGTTTTGGCTTAAACTGACACATGTCCAATTTTAAGAGAATTGAATCTCCCACCTTGAATTCATGGTGCTGGCATTTTCAATTGATGTACTTTTTCATATGCTATGCTGCCCTCTCTAGAAAATCTCTTGTAGTCTCAACATTTTTGCACCACACCTTCAAGAACTCATTTGTCAAAGGATGCCATCCCTATAAAGAGGGGGAGACCATGTGTGGTGTAATGGGCTACCTTTCCGTTACTAGTTCTACAGGAGAAAATTTATTAGCTAATGACTTTTGGATGTTGTAGCTTAGCTAGGAAATTTCCAACAAAATAGGTCAATTCTATTGATCACTACAGACATAATGTTGGAGGTACTCCTCAAGTACAAAATTTATCCATTCTACTTTTCCATCTATTTGTAGATAAAAACTTGTTAATAATTTGAGGGTGGTACCCATCATGCTAAACAAGGCTTGCCAAAAGGCACTTATAAATCAAGGATCACAATATGATACAATGCTTATAGGTAACCCAAAATATCAACCACCCTATCAAAGTAATATGTTGCAATGTCCTTAGCTAAATATTGACATGGGTAGGGAATAAATATGGGAAACTTGAAAAATTTTTCCACCACCACAATGATGCTGCTCAAGCCTTGAACATTCAATAGGCCTATGATGAAATCCATGGTCACCATAGCCCATGGAAATGAAAGGATTTTCAAAGGGGGAAAAATTCCAATAGGATGCTCCATAGAACCTTTGTCCTATTGATAGACTAAACACTTCTAAACATAGGTAATCACATCTCGATACATCTTCGGTTAGAAAAAGGTTCTCTTAATTAGTGCTAGAGTTCTTTGTTGCCCAAGGTGCCTAGCCCATTATGTGTCATGACACTCTTGGATAATCTCCTTATGAAGGCCATCCTAATTTAGGACATAAATCTAGTTGTTCCAAAACCAAAGTATTCCATTCTTGATTCTGAAATGTGGAGCTCGCCCAGTTTCTATCAACTTCATAAGATTAATGACTTGAGGGTCCCTTTTAAAACCATCTTGGATTCAAGCCAACAACACTTCATCACATTGAACATGTGAAGTTTGTGGCCTAGTGATAGAACAGAGCTAGGAGGTAGGTTGAGGATGGCAACTCAATTCATCCACCACCACATTCTCCTTATTGGGGTGATAGGTTAACTGTAGATCAAACTCAGATTGCATATTCAACCATCATGCCTATTTGGACCTCAGCTTTGTTTGATTTAGCAAATAACCAATGGCCAGATTATCAATCTTTACACGGACATGACTTCCCAACAAGTAGTGCATCCATGATCTTAAGAAAGGAATAATGGAAAATGCTTTCTTCTTATGGACTAGCCATATTTGCTCTACTTGGTTCAACTTTCAAGACTCATAAGTGATAGAATGAACCTTCTATATCAACATGCCACCAATTGCATCCTTACTTGCATCAATATGAACCTCAAAATATTTTGAGAATTTTGGAAACACCAACATAGGATGAGAGGTTAAGGCCTCTTTGATTTTGTCAAAAAACTACTAGTAGTTTGAATTACATTACCATGGGACTTTTTCATTTTGCAAATTTGTGAGGGAAGGAGTGATACTTGAGAAATTTTTGATAAATCTGCAATAGAAGCTACCTAACCCCATAAACTATTGGACCTCATAAACATTAGTAGGAGTGGGCCATTGGTGTATAATCTCTATCTTTTTGGGATTTGGCTTAACTTATCCATGTCCCATGAGATGTCCTAGAAATTTTAGCTCTGTATAGTAGAATTCACATTTCTCTTAATGTATAGCTAATTTTTCTTTAACTTTTCAAGGACAAATTATAGGTAGAGATCATGCTCCTCCATGGTTTGACTGTACACCAAGATATTTTCGAGAAGGACAACCATAAATTTGTTAAGGAATGGTCGAAATATCTCATTTATTAGGGTATAGAAGGTAGCCAATGCATTGCATAGCCCAAAGGGCATCACAATCCACTTGTATGATCCATATTTGGTTACACATGTAGTTATTTTCTCATCACCCTCTACAATGCAAACATGATAGTACCCTTGGCCCCTACCAACTAATCAAACAAGTTATAGATGAGTGGTATTAAATACTTATTCTTAATGGTATGTTTGTTCAATAGCTTGTAGTCACAACAGGGGACTATTATGACATCACATCTCGAAAATGGTTTAACACCTATGCTATGCATGGGTCAATGCTTGTTTGAGATCCACAAGCCTCGAAAGGATCTTTAGTTTGCATCCCTAGCAGAAATTTTCTTGTGGGATCCCTGGCCAAACATTTCATCACCATTGAAGACATAATCTAGGGGGTAGAGGCCTCATCCTTCCTGATCTATTCCCCATGAGTTTGAATTATGCAAAGTGAGCTTTCATGTGAAATAAAGATTAGATCTAAATGTGGAGCAGTGAAGACTTTGGCCTTGCATAAGAATTCTTGCCCAAATATAACATTGAAGAAGTCTATATCCAGAATTGAGAAATCAAGAGCTCCTTGCCATGAACCCACTTGAGCTAGAATACTATGTTACACCGTCATGCATTGAAGAGGTTTGAACTTTGCAAGTTATGGATGGGACCATATAATTGTGGCTAGCATCATTATTAGCAAGGGAACTTATTTGTCTTGAGCTCATAGTTATTGGGTCAACTTGACCTAATGTAAATTATTATGATCAGTATTTTGGGAGCTTTCAAGTCATAACCCTTACATGACCATATCAATAACTCCATCAGAATAGCTAGTCTCCATTGTTCCACAGAAGTGCTTCCATCTATAATATGAAAGCATGAGTCTAGGTGATACTTGAGAGTCATCAATTGCTTCCCTGGAGCCTGCCACTACTTGCTCTCTACTCTTACTGAGCTTAAAAGGAAATTTCTTATCAAGTGATCTCCCCAACACAAGAAGCATTGAATTGGCCCCTTAAAAGGGCCTCTAAGGAATTGTTTCTTCTTGGCCCCAAGTTGCCAGTTACTCCATGTATCTTTACATTTTTGTTGGGAGCCTTAGTTTCCTAGAGGACCACACATTGGGAAACTGCCTTGCTGAATTGATTTAAAAGTATATCCACTTTTGATGGAACTTGCATTTTTTTGAGAGTGCGAGAGCATGACATGCTTTCCCTTCCTAGGCTTACCCTTATCTGGATTTGTCGCCTTAAAGTTAGGAAAGGTACTAGCAGCAGCGATAGCCTTAGTGGATGTGTCAATGCCTCTTCGACATAGTTTCATCTACGCCTAGGGCTACAACCCATTTACAAATTTGAAGAAGCAAACTTGATCTCCCATTGAGAATCAACAACATAAGCTATTGAAAAGTATTGATGTAATCTTCAAGCTTTTTTGAATGTTTTAGGGACTCAAGCTTAGTTTTAGCTACCCACTTGGAGTTACCTAGGTGGGATTGTTTAATCAATATTGCCTTGAATCTATCCTAGGTGTCTACCATTTTTGTAGTGATACCCTTTTGTTGGACATAAAGAGGGCTAGGCCACCAAATCTTAGCACTTTTGGTGATGTACTAAGACATTGTGAAGACCTTTTGAGTTGCAAGAACACCCTCAATATTCATATACATCTCCACATCATGGAGAAAGACATTATTTTTTGCATTTCTCCTCTCACCATCATAGGAACTTGGTTCTCTTGCTTTGATACGAGCCACCACTATAGGCTTTTCTACCAAGCATCATGCAAAGGAGGATTTAATGATAGCATTCTCAAATTTCAAATTAGACAACTCCTAATTCACCCCCACTAGGGCATCCTCCATAACCTTTACCTAACCAATTAGGTCCTCAACCAAAGATGCTTTTGTTTGTGCCTCTTGAAAAGATCAGAATAGGTTCTTATAGAGGTTCAGCATATAGTCCATATAGCCTTATAGGATCAAGACCTTAGCCTCTACCACTTTCACATGGTCCTTAAAGTAGAGATCCATCTTGTCTTATGGTAATTCGATTTCTTTAAGAATGTAATGGATCGCATCCACATTCTCTAGTCTAGTATAGGCTAAGGCCTCATCAATAACTTTAACATGGTCCCATAAGGCCTAAAACTTAGTTTCATCTTAACCAAGTTCTACCTCAACCTCAACCTCTGGGTTGGCCTAATCCTCAACCGAATAACTAGGTCCATTAGGCTCTATATTACCAAATAAGAGAACCTTAGCATAAGGCCACATACAAAGGAAAAGTGGCTAGTAGAAGTTGAAAATGAAAGCCTCACAAACCACAAACCCTCTCAACCCTTTATCGAGTGATTTCTCTTTGACAAAAAAATGTAAGGCTTTGGTACAATTTGTAACAATGCTATTCCTAAGCATGTTGTTCAACATCACAAGAGTTCCCTAAGAAGATTTAGAATTGGGATAGAACTCAAGAGGAATATGCCTCAGAAATTAATATTCCTGAAACACATGCCAACAAAAAACATGTTAGTGTTACCATGTGCCTTGAGTAGTGTTTTGAATACAATAAATGCATTATCCTAGTAAAGCTAGATAGCACTACCTTGCTCCACTTACATGGACACCATAAAGACTACTAGCTAAACCCTCCAGGTTCATCACCATGTGCTGGTAGTTGGTGTTGTGCTCTTACGAGTGCCCACAACATCCCATAGCATGTCCCATGACATAGTCGATTAACAACCCAACATAGAGTTGAACATAGTCAGTGATTAAAATTATTGAAGAGCTTATTATAGGTAATATTTTTAACTAAGTAGGTTTGTTAATATCTAACTTTAATTAAGTTTATCCTGTGATTCATTTGTGAACATTATTACTAATGAACTTTCTTTCCATCATTATATGCCTGAAATATCTAATCTTTTTTAAGAGAAGTAAAATTCTGAATACACCACCAAAATCAGAGCAATAAAGTTGGGCATTACATTAAAAATATTTTAATAAATAAAAATATTTTATAACTAGATTTTGATAGTTAATTTCAAAACTAAAACATCTTTGGTTTGGATCTATTGAATGTAGAAATGGATGTACCATAAGTTTTGAAATCATTAAAAAAGTGTTCTTGGGAACATTTAGAATAAATCAAAAAAATTTCAACTTTAAGAGCTCATTTTTATTTAATTTTCTCCAAAGTAGAACATTTTATGAAAATATGCTATTCATTTTCAATGACTTACTATTTCAACTCTCAAATGAAAATATCCCATTAATTGTCTATTGTAAATTTTAAATGATGAGATCTCACATCCTACTAATTCTCTCATTATTCATGAAATCCCTCACTTGTTTATGTTTTATTTAAATTTTAGAAACACTTTACTTTGAAATCTTGATTAATTTCCTAAACCAAGATAAAATTAAGACATGCTTAAATCAAATTGGATTATCTGGAGATGTGAAATTAAAGAAAATTTCTTAATCTATACTATATATGAGTTATGAAAATGTTAGAAAGGCATTTATGTTTGGAAATAGGGTTTATACACAAATATAACCATATCTATGCTTTCAATGCTCCAACCTTTCAATGCCATTTGCTTCTTCCGTATGGCCCCATAATTCTTCATTGTGACCCTCTGCAATGAACATTTTGCCTAAGTTTAGTGTTAGATATACATAACTTGTTATTCCTTTTATGCTAGACTTAAGTTAAGGTCAAGTTCAAAAGTAATGAAAAGTGTATGAAGCTTGGCTTGAATTGGGAGAGTTGGTAATTTTCTGTACACTAACTCATAAGGGAAATAGCCAATAGGAAGTTTTGAAGTGGATTGATAGGCCCATAGAGAATCATTGAGTTTTGTGCTATAATGTTTCCTATATCTACTAATTTTGCGGTTTAGTATTTTAGTTATTTCCATATTGGTGACTTCAACTTGACCGTTAGCTTGGGGGGTGATATAGAGTTGTTAGTTTATGCTCTACCCCTAAGCGTTGCATTAATTTATGAAAGGTAGCACCTATGAAATGAGTCCTATTGTTAGAAATAAGTATCCTTGACATGCCAAATATATTTACCACATGTTGTTGTACAAACTATAGCATCATATAAAATGAATAGTTGGTAACAACAATTGCTTCAACCCAATTTGTGTAGTTGTCAACTACTATAATGATGTGTGCCTTTCCATTGGACATGGGGTTGATGTGCCCCATGAAATCAATGCCCCAAAGATCAAAAGGCTCTAGTGGTTGAATCTACTATTGGAACCCTTTCATCCATGCAGTCATCCCTTGATCTCATTGGCAATGTTCACATGAATAAGAGAACAAATGGATGTCCTTGAAAATTATTGGCTAGTAATATCCTACCATGAGGATTTTTATGATCATTCTTCTCCCTACATAATGATCCCCATAAGGACCTTCATGAGAATCCTAAAGGATTCGTAGTTGATCAACATCAAGTACACATCATCATACCAAGCCATTGGCATAAACCTTGTAAAGATTTCCTTCAATTTACATTTAATTTTTGGCTTGGTAAAGAAACTATTGTTTCTTCCTACTATACCATTCCAATAACATCTCCTAAGTGAGTAGATAGGAGACGAATTCCTTATATGAGTTAAGATCTTTGGAACCTTGCATTTCAACATCTTTTGCAGAGAGGAGCTCATCTAGAAATTGGTCAAATAAATGCCCCCATTCTCTTTGTTGTCCCATCGTAATCGAGATAAGTGGTTAATGATCATATTCTTGGTTTCCTTTCTATCTATCATGGTGAGGTTGAAATCCTATAGGATTACTAGTCACTGTATGATATGGGGGCTTACAGTTAGCTTGTTCATGAGGAACCAGATGGCACTATGGTCCATGTGCATAAAAACTTTAAATCCAAATACATAGTGCCTAAATTTTTCTAAGGCATACATCACTACCATGAGCTTCTTCTTTGTTGTGGTATAGTTTAATTATGCTCTCACAATATTTCTACTTGCACAATGCATGTAGTAAGGACATTTTTGATTGTCCAATTGTGTAAGAAAAACCCTTAATGCATAATTGGATGCATCTATCATAATGTGAAATGCCCTGGACCAATCTGGAGCACGTAGAATGGGAGTTTTTATGAGCTTTTACTTTAATTGATAAAATGCATTCTTGCATTTCCTAGTCTAGGTGAAAGGTGCATCCTTCTTAGTTAGTCCAACCAACAACTTAGCAATTTTTGAGAAGTTCTTAATGAAGCATTGATAATAACTAGTATGGCCAAGGAATGACTACATAACTTTCATTATTTTAGGTTGTCTAATGATTCCTTGGATGACTTGTACTTTTTTTAGGTCCACCATGATTCCTTTTCTTGAAATTCTGTGCCCCAATATAATGCCTTCTTAGACCATCAAATGGCGTTTCTACTAGTTGAGCTTCAAATTAGCTTTTATGCATTATTGAAGCACTTGATCCAAATGGTCCAAGGCTTGCTCAAAGGTTAGTTTCTATCAGTTGAGCTACAAGTTAGTTTCTACTAGTTGAGCTTCAAGTTTTAACTCATGTTGCCTTTTTTTGTTGTTTTGTATGCATTATCTATTCATATCTATTACACTTCAAGGAAGTCCTTAGTATAAAATCATTCACTTCAAAATACAAACAATAACATTGCAATCATCAACAAGTAGTTTGAGATGATTCATCAAGACATGTCTCTTGATTACAAAGAATCATAACATCTTAAGAACATAAGCCACATAATTGCTGAAATAGTCTTGTGTGAGAGGAATAAAAATAAATGCAAAAGAAAGAAGAAAAAAATAAAAAATTATAAAAAAAACTAGAAAAATAAATGAATTGCAATTATATTAAGACAATGAAAAAGAAGAAGAAGCATGAGTAAGTTAATGATTAAATATTGTTAAAAGAAAGCAAGTTAATGAAAAACCATCATAACAATTAACAAGTTTTGTAACTCGAGAGTCGAAGGTGTCATCAAGCATCATTTGCTAGAGAAGTAAATGTGAAAAGTAAAACTCAGGAGTAACTCATGATCTAGTTTCCTAAAGAGGAACTGAAGATCATAGTTTAAAACAAACATAAACCTAATCCAATTTCTTAAACAAAAAGAGAAGATCACCCAGGATGCTTCATTGGAGTATAAAGGAGCTAAAAGAAAGTGTAGCCAAGTGTACATGTAGTTCAAATGTAAAACAAATGGCCAAGGATGACTATAGTCTCCATTTTAAGCCCAACAACTAAAGTTACAAGTTATTTATGATGTTCATAAACATAATTATTAAAAAGTAAGTTATTACAAATAATTAAGTTAAATTAAATATGGATTAAGTTCTTAACCTCTTTGGATATATTAAGGTTTTTAGTTGATGTAAAACCAAACTCTAACAATATTTCATGCCTACGATGTTTAGCCTATAGGTTTGCTATTATGTAATTGCTTCTAGATCCCCCTAAGGTGCTTTGTACGTATTCATTTTTTGTTACCTAAAAATATTTTCTTTTTCATTTAGCCCTCAAAAGAAAAAATTCAAAAAAATAATGTGTGAAGGTACCATAACCCAGAATGTAAAGTGATAAGTAATGAAATAAGAGATTGAATTATGATTAGAAAGCACAAACTGCCAATGCACAGATGATTTTAAAGCTTATTTTCATTTTTGATTTTTGTATTTTTTCAACTTTCTATAAAATGTAAAGTTACCTAAAGGTAAAATGGAAGTTGTATTATAAGCAAATGTGAAGTTACCTAAAGGTAAAATGGGAGTAATGTTGAAAAAAATTGTTTTACACCCTAACAAACTTGCTATAAAAATATTTTAGGCTAAATAGATAATGCAATGAGGAAAATTTGGTTGGAGTGCAATCATTCAAAACAAATAAGAGTAAAATTGAATTGAAAGAAATCAAAATTGATTTACATTTAACAAAATTACTCTAAATAGGTAATACAATTACATGACAAGGTGTTCAATTTTTGGTTGTGAGACACATTTGTTGGCACCCTTCATGGTGGTAAGCAATGTATAGAATCCATCTTTATTATATATTTAAGTTGATATTTATAAAGTAAATTGTTTTTAAAGAAAATGAGATGGGGGATAACTTCATCAATATCTATTCTAAGCCTAAATATGAAATGAAGAGGATTAGTGTTAGGTTGACAACCAACTTTCAAATGTCATACATGACTTCTTTTTTGGATCTTGTAGATGCTAGGGCATTCACACAATGTAATATGCAATACTTACCACCTGGTTACTATGAAAAATGGGCAAAGACTTACTAGGGCATCCTTTAAAAACAACATGCAATGGACAACATTCTTATAGAAGCTTGGAAAGTACAAGGAAATATAGGAGTGTCATGACCAACAAAAATATTTAACAAAATTTTTGAATGATGGAGAAATGTCAAATAATTGAAGAAAAAGCATTGGTGTTCCCATCACAAAAATAAAGGAAATATGCAAAATTGTGTAAACTATAGAGGAATCAATCTAATGGTTCATACTTTGAAGCTTTGGGAGAAAGTCATTGGGTAGCATCTTAGACTTGAATCAATAATTTCATAAAATTAATTTGGATTTATGCTAGGTAGATCTACTATAGAGCTTATTTTCTTGATATAACAATTGATGGAGAAATTTAGAAAATATAGAGAAAATATACATTTTATCTTCATTGATTTCGAAAAAGCATATGATAGAGTGTCTAGAGATATTATTTGGTAGGGCTTTGAGAGAAAAAAAAAACATCTTTACTAAATATATTAAAGTAATTCAATACATGTGTGAAAGAGCTACCACTAAAATGAGAATAGCTTGTGGAATATCTAATTTTCTACTCACAATAGGTCTACTTAGCCTATACTTATTTGTCATTGTCATGAGTAAATGAACAAAGTAAATACAACATGAAATCCCTTGGTGTATGCTTTTACAAATGATATTGTGTTGGTGGATATAACTCTACAAAAAAATTATTCTAAAAAGAAGAATTAGAAACATGTTCTAGAGTTAAAAGGCTTAAAAATTAGTAGAAGTAAGAATATATGGCACATAATTTCAATAATAACCTAAATAGCAATGAAATAGAAATGATAATTCAAAGCCAAAAAGTTCCCCATTACAAATAGTTACAATACCTAGGATTAATACTTCAATCATATGGTAAAATTAATAAAGATAAAGATTGATGTAGGATAGTTAAAATGTAGATAAGCTAGTGGTGTTCCATGTGATGGAAGAATCTCATTAAGACTAAATAAAAATGTTTACATGATAACAATCACACCTACTATCTTATATGATGTTGAATGTTGTGTAGTATAAAATAGGCATGAATAATAAGTCAATGTGGTAGAATTTTGAATGGTTAGATGGATTGTAAATGTCACTAGAAGAGATAAACCACAAAATATAGATATTTGATAAAGATTTGGAGTAGATTCTATTTTAGATAAGTTATAAGAATGACATCTTAGATAGGTTGGACATGTGCAAAGAAGATTAGATAACAATCCTATAAAGAATATTGTTGCATCACTGATGAGTAATCGGTATACCCTATGCCCAACCATATGAATCACAAGCATGTACTAGTAATCTAGTCAAATTCCATAGACTTAGTTCATAAGTTTGCCCATAGTTGTAAACTGTGAATTAAGGGGTCATGTGATCATTCTCTTCATAACTCACACTTATGCTATTTGTGTATATGGTTAAATGTAAGTTAATGATTATGATATTTATTTTTGTTGGTATTTTTATATCTTTCTATCCTAAGTGTAAGGTGAATAAATGAATGTTTAATGATTTACTATTTAACTACTCATCTATTCTAGTGACTAACTATCCTATCATAAGTAGTCATTCTCACTTACCATACACATCCCAAACTAATATTAATGCTACTGGGTTATCAAGTGGTAATTATTGGGCATACCAAGGATGAATCGTATGGAAATAACAAGTTGTGTATATCCAACACTGAACTTAGCCAAAATGAAAATTGCAAAGGGTCATGATGAAGAATTATGGGACCATATGGAAGAAGCAAAGACCATTGAAATATATTTCTATATAAACCCTATTCCAAAACATGGATGCTATGAGTTTGAATTTGCCTCTTATGGAGAGTACTAGTTGCAAAGAAAAAACTAAGAGTTATGCACCTCCTCAACAATCACAAAGTATAGGATCAAATTTCTTTAAATTTTATTTCTTAGGTTTTATTAAAGATGTAAGTCACACACTTTATTAAGTATACAAGACAATTTTTGTTTAGGTAACAATACTGTACTCATTTATGATTCTAGATGGTAACTTCTTCCAAGTTTCTTTGTTAGTTTTTATTAAAAGTGTAAGTCTCACATTTTAATAAGTATATATAGGATTTAGTACTTATTTACCCTTATGTCATTAAAATCCTGTTAGAGTGATCTAATTGAGTAGCTTTGGAGTTTCTTTTAAAGGATTTATTTCTTTATTTCTTTTTGATTAGTCATGTTTTGCAAGGCTGCAATGTCGAGTATCCGATATTAGGGATATAATGTCAGGTATATGATATTAGGGCACAACCTTCAATGTCAGGCATCTGATATCACCCCTTTCATGCTAGCCTATAAATACCACACTTGGGTGCACATTTGAGGGATAGATTTTAGATAGCTTTTGCATAGATTTCAGAGTAGTCAAAATTTTGTTAGTTTGTTTTCTAGTGCATGCCCACAGTGTGATGTTAAGTGATTGTATGACATCCTTATTCAAGTGTGATGTACTTGGATGTGTTACATGATCAGTAATAAAGATCAAGATTACATTCATCATTGTAGCGTCCACTTAGATTTATTATTGCTTTTAATTACGTAAATGTTTACTCTTTTCCTTAGTTAATGTTTTCATTTATTGTTCTTTATTATTCTTGTCATTAAGCAAAGTGAGTACGAATAATTGTGAGTGCGTAAGTGTAATTACTTGGTAGCCCAACAATGTATCGTTTGGTATGTCCAATGACGTATGCTTGGTTATCCTAGTGGTAGTTATGCGACATCCAAGGCATGTGTGGATAATTAGGGATGGATACTCCTCACACGAAGTCTAGTTTAGATTTTACTTTCCATTGTTACTTAGTTTAATTAATTAATCTCTTTGTTATCATTAGGAGTAGCTTAGGTCTAGACAACATTAAGAATCACATTCCTCACTCTGGAGTAAATCATACATGATAAAGCTACCACTAGTCCAAGTGGAAAGACAGAGAACTATGATTAGGGCATAATGATTTAGATACACAACTAGTCCCATCTACAAAATTTGACTAGATCATGCGTGAATACTTGTGATTCATATGGTTGGGCATAGGTGATGAGTAGTGAGGTATCCCTATGCTCAACCATACGAATACAAGAGTACACACACGATCTAGTAGAATTCCAAGGACTAAGTGCTTATGCACCTTTGTGGAATAAGGAGGGGTTAGTCAATCATTATCTTCCCAAGTTTACTTGTATAGCATGATTCTATGGTTAAGTAAAATTGAGGTACATGATTTTTATCGTTTTTAAGTTTTTATGTCCTAGTGCTACAAATGGAGTAGAGAGATAACTATGTAACTAATTTTAATTTAACTACTTAACTATGCTTTAACTAGTCCTAACACTAGCATCCATTCTCACTTGTCGTACACATCCTAAACTAGTGCAACACTACTGGGATTACCAAATGCTAATCATTATTGGGTTACTACGTGTTACATGCATGCTTGAAGTGATTGTACTAAGTGTGCTTACTTAGGAGAGTTGTAGGGTGAGAGAGAGGACATTAATTAACTAAGGAAAGCATTAAGTAATAGTAATTAACATTAATTAATCTATTTTTAATGCTACAAGGTTTATCACAAAGTTCGTCTTTATTATCGTACACAAGGTGTGCTTAGGTACACAATGCTCGAATAACAATGTATTCACTTTATGACTCCTATTGTGGGCACTCAGAAATAATTCTATCTCTGGAAAGGGAAAAAGGCAAGAGTTTAGGTAAGGGACTAACACTAACTATGCAAACCAAGTGTGCCTGCCTCTTATTTATAGGCAATGAGGAAGGCCCCAATATCGTGTACATGATATCACTTAGAAGGCTCCGATATCACGTACATGATATTATGGCTCATTAGTAGGGGTACCTTGCTGCTCATCATTGATGTTGTTGCTAGGGATGGTGTTATTTATCTAGATTAGTTATATTATACACAATCATTGTAAATGAATTAATGATATATTTTTCAAAAAATATTAAATCACACACATCATCAACTAAAAATAATGTCTCTTTCACAAGGAAGTGCCAATGCATTGTATAGCAATAACATTCATTGGAGAACTAACAAGATATATGTTGAAGAAAATTGGAGTAAACAACCTTATGCAGGGATCTCATATGTACATGATCATTTCCACAACACTCAAGAACTACATTTACCTAAGGTAGAAAACCCTAGAGGAGATGAAGTAAGTCCCGAACTAAGGGAGGCCTCAAGGCCTAGGACCATCTCAAAAGCCTAGAAACAATAAATCAAAGGACTATGGGGAATACCATAGAAGCCACGACAATCCTTCTAGTTCCTCATCTTCCTCTTCATCTTCAACATATAGATTTGATAAAGATAAACATAGGTATAGAGACAAAGCTTCACTAAGGGGTCAAAATAAAAATAGAAATCAAACCCATAGGAAAAATCAAAGACATCAAAATGAAAATAGAGAAAATTGTCACCATCAAACAAATAAAAATAGAAATTTTCATTACAACATGTCTGATGATGATGAATCCTTATTGACCACTAAGAGCTTGATGCAAATCATAGAGGTAGTTAAGATACCCCATGGGCATTGTAGGGAAAGTTTCCTACCTAGGCTTGATGTGAATAATATCCCTAAATTTGTGGGAGGCTATGATTTAGATCCAAAAAATTATTTACAAGCCTTCCATGATACCTGTGTGTTATACAACATTAAAAGTGGGTGGTAGAAGCTTAAGCTCTTTCCTAGGACTCTAATCAATAGAGCCAAAGTGTGGTATAGATCATTGAATCCAAATTTAATTCAATGGTGGTTCACCATGCTGGAATTCTTCAACAAGAAATACCAAACCTATGCAAGGCTATCCAACCTAAGGAACCAAATCCAAGAATGGAAACAAAAACAACATGAACCCTTGGACATGGCCCTAGATAGATATTATTCCCTATTGAATAGATGCCTAGGCCATGATTTTTTTGAGGAAGAGTGACTTTTCCACATCATAGATTGGCTTCATAATGAAATGAGGTTGGATGTATGCTCTAGGTCAATTATATGAGCTATGAACCCATCAAATCCAAGATCTAATAAAGCATGTGGTAAAAGAAGAAGAAGATCTATGAAAATGGGAGAATGTTGAGAAATATCATTGGGATCCAACTCTTCAAAAGAAGCAAGTCCACATCCATGGTAAGGAGAGAGAAGTAGCTCTCAATAGGATAATTCCACAACAAACCTTATCAATATAGAAATTTATTAACAAACTTGAAGCAAAGTTTGATAGGATGTCTAACTGGAAAAATGAGAAAGTTAAAACTTTTGTAGAAACCATAGAGGAAATGATAATGCAAAATAAATTAAGTGATCATAATAAATAGAGGAAGAAGAACTAAGAAACAACTAGGAACACTTATCAATGAACAAGGAAAATGATTGAAGAAAAAGAGGATATAGGCTCAACCATAGACAAAGATGATGGATGTGACATCTACATATATGATCACCTAAAGGGCTATTGTCTAGTCATCTTGCATCTACATGAGTATTGGGCATTTA
Source organism: Gnetum montanum (assembly GCA_015680685.1). Taxonomy (NCBI): domain Eukaryota; kingdom Viridiplantae; phylum Streptophyta; class Gnetopsida; order Gnetales; family Gnetaceae; genus Gnetum; species Gnetum montanum. The sequence continues at coordinate 46,079 of MNCI01021409.1, forward strand.
AATTAAATCCCAAGTTCATATAGAAGCACATGCCTAGGAAATTACCTTTTTCATAAGGTAATTACAGGTAGTCCTACAACCAATCGTACTATCCTAGGGAGACTTCATACTAGCCTCAAAACTACCATCAAATGTAGTGATGAAACCCATAGTCATGGGGGAGGCCATCACCAAACCAGCCATACCCTAATTACTAGTTGAACCTATATGGTTATTATGTTCAACAACCTAGTTTTCCACGTAGTTCTACATCCTCTACTTCAAATTGGTACTATCACTTTCCCAAGTATCATCAACCAATGACATCTCTTGAAAGATCACCACCTTACACCTTTTACTCTCCATCCTATCCTTGATATTATCATACTCCATCCCATCACATATCACTTCCAGCAACATAGGAAGGTTCAGCACCACAATATCTACAAATAAATGCCACTTATGTTGCAAATGTGCATAGACATGCTAACGCTAGTAGGTTCTCATCATAATCTCAACAATGTTTTTTCTTTAGGACAACTCCCATGCATAAGTGTAACACTCATGGACCTAGCACATCATCCAAACCAACACAATTCTAATCTAGTGCAATGCCTTTCCTTTTACAACCAACATCTTCTGATCCTACACAAGGGCCACCATCCATCGTTACTTCAACACCTAATAAAAGTAATGAATCTAGCATTGTAAAGAGACAAAAGAATCCATGCATACCTTATAGGGATCATAGGTGCAATTGTGAGGTAGACATTTGCTACATGGACACAACTCATACTCTGACCCACTGTACATTTAACAACCAAGTATGTGAACAACAATTTGTCTACATAGCCATCACTAAACCAAGAGACACCCAGTGGCTTGGAAATGAAATGTTAACACTATTTTACAAATGCATGGTGCCCATCTACCCACTTATTAATTCTTATCATAGTCAAATGCTTAGTTGTGGGGGAAACACCCCATTTTAACATTTAGAATTAATAGATGTTTTTTATCTTTTTGTTTTACAATTTTAATTAATTTTCTTATTTCTTGATACAAATTTTTCCTATCCTTTCAACTTTTTCCATATTTTTTTTTCATTCACTTTGTTAAGAATCTTACTTATGAACAAAATGATCATGTATCACATTGAGGTGAGGTTTTCTCTATGTTGTCAAGTCATAAGGGATTGATTGTTTGGACAATGAGACCACATCATCCATCCATCCATTCCATTAATAAGAGGTTTTTTCCTTGGTCATAATGATATTATTTTCCATCATCAAACTAAAAATAAACTTGTAATCATTGTGCCTAGATAGAAAAATGCAGAACCAAGGGGGAATGTGAAGGGAGTGACATCAAGGAGATTTGTGAATTCTCTTTGACCACTTCTATATGTTCTATCATGTTTCTTAGGTTGTAATTATATCCTTGTAGATTTACAAAAAATGGGAGTAAGTAGTAAAATAAAAAGGCACTAAATAAATTTCTAAGGATCCTAATGGAAGGAGATGTCACCCATGCTTGAAGGTTGGCAATTTACTAGATTCCAAAAAAGAAAGAAAGAGAAAAGAAGTGTTATGAATAAACTCCTTCCTTGGACAAAACACCAAGTGATACTACTCCTTACAATGGTGGTAGTCTTACGGTTGTCAGTCAAAGCGATGAAGCAATGCAATGTGATTAGAACATGGTATGGACTTGGTTTGAATCTTGGAAAGAAGGACTAATGATTACCTTAACCATTAATAATACACATCTTATGTTCTATGCCTATGGTAAGACATCTTATGTTCTAATTTCTACAATCCTTTCTAAAATCCATCTCATCTCATTATCTATATGATCATAACTAGTGGTTTTGTGTAACATAGAATTATTTTCTCAAATTGGTGGTTTTAACATGTGTGTTGTTTTTAGAGGTATGCATTACATTCAACCCCTTTGGTGCCTATGAACATATTTAGGTGTGGTTATACAATGGAATTCAAGGCTAAAGCCTACTTTGGGGAGGATCCACTTGTATAACTATTGTGACTTGTACTTTTTTGACACAACCACATCATCTTTAACATTCCAAGTGACTAAAATCATACACTAAACACCTTTCCTTATCATATAACCAATCTATTTTACACCATGAATCTAATACCCCTTTTCTTGTATCTTCTAAAGCTTTAATACCCATGACTTAGTCTTCTAACACTTTTAGTTCCTACATATAAATTCTCACTTACCCCAGAACTTTGGATTTGACCTAAAACCCTTCCATCTATCATAGAGCTTTATTTTCCATGTTGACTACCCTCATAAAATGCAAATTCATGCACCTTGATATCAACTACTCGATATCGAGTTGGACACAATGTCTGATATCCAATATCAAGTCCATCAAAACTATATATAGAACCCCCACAGATTTTCAAAATCCATTATAATTATTTGCAGCTAAGGGAGTTTTTCAATTTTTCTCTCATGACTAAGAGCTCTATGTAATGAACTTCCACTTGTGATATTTTGCTTCATATTGCTTTGATTTTTGTGGTTTTTGAACTTGTTTAAACCTCAAGTGTTCAATATAGTTGGGGGAGGGTGCTTGCATGGAAAACTTGCATCAATTTTTTAAAATTTTCTATTGTCCAAAAGGTATTATAAGGATAAGAATGCTAAAAACCTTAAGTGTTTTAATAAAAAACCAATCGTATGTATGCCAGAAAATCTAATTCTCTCATCCTAGGGATCATAACTATCATTATTAGCCATACATAAGGAAAAAAAAAATTACAAAGGGTCATAATAGAAGCTAACATTTTTTAGGCATTTTTCTAGAAATTTTCCTATGTTTGATATCATATGAGCTAAAAACTTAATAGAACTAAGATCATGAGTAAGGTATAAACATGTTCATAATAAATGATAGCACCTTAGTAGCATCAAATCCTTGAATGATTATAGATGACCCCAAAAGGAGGAGGACAAGAAGGACTTTTTCAAGGTGCAGCTAAATACCTGAGAGGTGGTAGAGGCCAATTAGGAGAACAAGGTCCACTAGTTGAAAATGAAGAATAGGATGCCCATTCATTTAGCATTCATTAAGAGGCTCCTGCTATAGGGTAGTTGATCCAAGAAAAGGTTGTAGAACCACAAGCTTTAGTGTAAGAACAACACCTCGTGTTGTTCCAAGAATGCCTTGAAGCCATTCAAGAAAAATCCATTTTAACCATGGTCATCATGGAAATGAACTTCGATCTATTTATGGCATTTTCCCTTGAGGTAGTTCAAACTCAACTCTAGGAATCACCATTACGACACATGCTTTTAGAAAGTGGTGAATGATACCTTGATGAGACATACCAATTTTGGCATAACAAGGAAGAAGGAACCATAGTCAACATCAACAAAGTCAGTTTCTTTTTCAGTTAAGTTAATTGTAGAGGCTTTGAATCTACTAAATGTGGGGCCCAAGTTGGTGCATCTATCCACAAGGTTTGATGTAGAAACTAGAAAGTTGTGGCTAAAGGAAGTGTACAATAAAGACAATAAGACATACAGTGAGTTGACTCTAGAAGAGAGGACCTATTCTAAGATAGGCACATACCAGCTATTCCTAACTAAATGGCTTAATAGAATATCAACTTATGCAGCTAGGGTAAGTGTAGTATTAATGGGAAAATACAATGTCAATCTTTCCCAAATGTATTTCATGGAAATCCAAAGGTAGTTTGAAGAAAAGAAGGTAGGGAAGCCAACACTTCTATTTCCTTGCATGATCAGGAAGCTATGTAAGCTGATATTCCTAGGAGAGCTTGAAATGCTTCTTTTGCTAAGTTACATAAAACTGTAGCACCAAGAAAACACCTTGGTTAAGAACAAGAAATAGAAAAGGTGGAAAAACTAGAAAAGGAAATAGAGAAAGAGCCTAAGCAGTGGTGTGAGGCACAAGTTCCATCACCATTGCCACAGGATTACTAGCCCACAATGAGCCATCTACAACACATTACTAAAACTCTTAGTTGGGGAATTAGGGACAAATCAAACCTCTTATGAGTTATCAATGATGCCATGTAGCCTGCCATTTCTACCAATCCATCAAGGGGGCATATTTATTTACAATCAAGAGGAGAAGCCCAGTGGTCACAGTAGATCTTTGCTAACACTACATCTTTTCAAGTAATGTTTGATATAGGAGAAGGTGCTATCATCATGATTATGTAGCACCAAGATGCAGCACATGTACTAGAGGTAGTAACAGATCACATCAAAGAATCCTTCAATGTGCCTATTGTGCCCTAGTAGACTTAATTAAGACCAGATATGTCCAAATGCTAGTTGGGACTTCAATGACTCTTGCATCCCATGAGGATGTACTTGGTAGATTGCTATAGATGGAATAAGTGATGACCACTCTTTTTGACATCCCTAGTGATGTCACTAGAGTTTAGTTAGACCTCATCACCATAAAAGGAAAGCTGATCATGGTAGATACTAGGGAAAGGCATGTAGAAACAAAAGTCTATTAATTACAATAAGAGCTGGGTGCCCTGAGAGCTGAAGGACATGACCTTGCTTAATTTGTCATTCTTGACTAGCAGGAAAAATTACAAATGGAGTAGCTAAACTAATTGATTGAATATAACAAAGTTTCTAAGCAAGGAAAGAAGAAGGTAGTTTGGAATGCCTCAACTGTTAAAGCTCAAGTGTATGCCCATAAGAAGGCATTGATCACCACATAAGAAGAGAACAAGTAGCTTGTTGTTGATAATGCTAGGTTAACTAGTGTTGAGAAATAGAAGAACATTTTGAAAGAATGTGTCCACTAGTTGAGAGAACAACTTGTGAGGATCAACTAAGACATCAGTAGATTGACCAGAAAAAGTTGAATCCTCTTGATGGAGGAGGTCCGCGCAATACATCCAAAATCTATAATTGAAATAAGCATGTGGAAAAATGAGGCTATGAAACATGAGAAGCTAAAGGAGTAGTTTCAAGAACAAATTGTCATGTACAAATAGATAAATGAAAAATAAATCTAAATGGAAAAGGCCTTATTAGTTCCATGTTATTGCAAAATCTTGACTGGCAACCAATCTTGGATAACTATGCCTTGGTCCATCAAGTGGAAGTAAAGAACAAGGACCTAGAGATTGCAAATTTGAAAGAATATATGGCACTGGATAACCTTCAATATGCTAACATTTCCATGTTAAAAGTAGGTCAACCTAGAAATGAGCTAGAGTAGCAAGTAGTGGTCATCTATGCACTATATGAAAAAGAGTTTGTATACAAGAAAAATGCTCTACAAAAACTTCACATGGAAAACTTAGAATTGGAAGTGATTAATGCTCCCTACGATGGACAAAGAGATGTAGCCTTAGACCTAGCTAGAAGATTAATAGATCACCATGAATTAAAAGAAAAGGCTAGGGTCTTCGAGAAAGAAAGATAGTAGTTTGTAGCTTGGTACATAAAAGTAAATAAGATATTCCTATAGCTGCGATGTCCATGGGATGTATCGATTCTAACACACATTGACTCATCAACTTGGATGGTACATGATCCAAGAATGTAGGAGGAAATGTTGTAAGTGCTCCTGAACCAATACAAATTCCAGAAGCTTGCTGATAAAGGGAAGCAATTGATGAAAGAGCCATCACCTCTGAAAACTACATGAGCTTCCTCAATTTTGTGTCTTGTAATGTTGTGTCCATATTTTTTGTAAAATACTGATATATCATGAAAGAGTCAATTTGTGTGTTTATTTAAGTTAGTTAGTAATCCCATACCTTCCCAATCTTTTGTAAATAACTTGTTCCTCATTTTTTTTAACTTGAGGATGAGTTTTCATTTAGTTGTGGGGTTATGATGAGTCATTTTTTGCAAGGCCATGATATCAAATATTTGATATCAGGGGCATGATGTTGGGAACTCAATATTGGAGCATAACCTCTAATGTTGGGCATTCAATATCACCCCTTCAATGCTAGCCTATAAATACCACACTTGGGGTGCATGGTTGAAGGATAGATTTTAGATAGCTTTTTCATAGATTTCAAAGTAGTTAGAATTTTGTTAGTTTGTTTTCTAGTGAATGCTTGTAGTGTGATGTTAAGTGATTGTACGATATCCTTATTCGAGTGTGACATACTTGGAAATGTTACATGATCTATAATAAATATTGAGATTACTATAATCATTGCAGCATCCACTTATAGATTTATTATTACTTTTAATTACTTAAATATTTATTATTTTCCTTAGTTAATGTTTTCATTTATTATTCTTGTCATTAGGTAGAATGAGTACGAGTAATCATAAGCACTTAAATGTAATTACTTGGTAATCCCAGTGATAGTTACATGAAGTCCAAGGCATGTGCAGATAGTTAGGGACATATAATCATCACACATAGGCTAGTTTAGATTTTGCTTTTCATTGTTGATGAGTGTCAAAGGGTTGCATCAATGGGCCCCCATTAACAAGGCCCTATTTACATGGTGTTTTCCTGTCGATGGAGGCACGTCGATGTAGTGTTTGCTACATTTATGAGGCTCCATCAACATAGTACTATAGCAAAAATTATAACTACGAGCTCCTGGTCATGTTTATGGAGGATTAAAGTCATAGTAGTAGCAAAGCTCTTGTAGTTTGTCTATTTTAAAGTTGGCAAGGTTTGTTATCAAAACCACATTCCTATTTCTGAACACCAAATTGCGGAGTCACTAAATGTGTAAGGCATGTAGTAAAGGCTAAGAAGAGGCATGTAAGACATGTATCTATAGTGATATACAGTTTGACGGCAAACTTAGACCATGGCTGACACCCAAGCTTTATCAAGTTTCTCTACTCCTTATGCTTGTCATATTTTTGCTTTCTGTAGTACATCTAGTTGCTCTACCATGCCTCCAATCCCTAGGCAATGAGAAATCTATTCATTAAAGAAACTTAGTCCCTTAGAATCTGTTACTTCTATGTATTCTTTGAGTGTGAGTTAGAAATTAGTGGCTCTGGCCTTCAACCCGTAGCACTCTCTTATTTCTCAAGGGATGAGGTTAGGTAGTGGATTTAGGCTGAATATAATTACATCCACATTGCTAAACTTGATAATTATATCCACCCTTATTTTAACTATTATCTAAAGAACCCTTACTAGCTTACACTAGTAGATAGATGATTCAAGAAGTGTTAGGATGTCATAATCACATAGGCTTTGAGTGTGACGCACTAGTAGTAACACTATCCAATTTTACATTATCACTTAAGGACCATCATTTACATAATAGCTTAATGGTTATTGCATATATTCTGTTAGATATGAAAGTAGGAAGCATTTATGCTACAATAGGTACTCATTTAGTTTATAAGGTTTTCTAGACTGTTAGTATAAAAACCTTACTACTGTTCACTGAACATTTTGTTTCATGTCAAACTAAGAATATAGAATATGGATTAACTATAAACATGGAAGATTTGCCAATTCATACATTATATCCTCAATTAGATGACACCATTGAGGTATTTCATGAACACATAGTACCTAAGAAGTCACGTTATAATCTAGGTAGAAAAACTTATGATGTGAATCTCAAAACTCCTAGATTTACAAATATAGATCCATTCATAGAAATGGAAGAATCTAGTAAGAAAATTATTCCTTCCATAAAGAATCCATTTGAGTTAATCCCTTCAAAGAAATATTTTGTTCATCTAAGAATAGAATGCCCTGAAATAGAAATGCAGGAAGAAGGATTAACAAAAGCATTCAAAGATCTAGGAATTACTTATGATGTGAATAAGATCTTAAGGAAAAGCCCTAGAAACCCCTCACACTATTTTAATTGAAATTGTAGATCCCAAATGAAAGTAGATCCAAATAGAAGATTTGAAAGAAATCTCAAATGATGAATTAGAAACAACTTTTAGTAGTTCTTGTCCTCACACAATAGTTATAAAAAATAATGCTCAATATCATTTCTCTAAGTATGATCAATTATTGAAAATTGACATGAATGAACAAGTAGGTACCAATACAAAAGGATCCAACTCTGAAAATAAATTTGAAGGATGTAAATTAGAACAAAAAGAATCCAAACCAAAACATGAACAAGCCCATGGCTTATTTTAGAAAATGAGTATAGATCCACCTTCTAACACCATTATACTTCAAAATTGGACAAATTATAACATTAGTGTAATGAAAGGGGATATGATGGCTATACACAAACACAATGATAGGATGAATCAATGGATAACATCCATAAATTTGAAGCTTAGGACCATAGAACAAAAATGAGTCTCAAAGAAGACTTCTATGACCACACCTAAAACTAAGACTGAGTCTTCTCCTCCTTAGTATGGTATATTGAAATGGGGGACTAACACAAATTCCGCAATATCTCAACACACATCCCACTATAGAACCCATCCTAGACCTAGATTTACCAAGGAACAAAAGGGCAAGGGTAAGATAAATGCAAGTGATGAATCTCAATCTATGATCCTAGACTCTGAGAGTAAACCTAATTCAGAAGAAGAGAATATTTTAAAAAATCCTGAAATGTATATCCAAAACCCTCAAGAGTATTAGATGATCTCTTCTAGATCCCTCAATGAACGGGAACCAAGATTCTCCATGGATAACTATACATTCGCACAATGATAATAGGTTCTTGATAAGATTATAAGTTTCATAGATAGACAGGTAGTCTTAGATAAAAAATCCATGAAGCATGCTATCCAAAATGCTATATTTAATTTGATAGGAAATATTAGAAGATGGTGGAATCTTCTAATATTATAGCATATTAAGTTCCAATTACAATATCTACAAGAATAAGTAGAAAAACAACCTATAGATGATGTTAATAGGATCTTGTCTCTTAAATGGTAGATTAAAGATAAACAAAGAGAATTAGATGAAAAATAGTACACCATAGAAGAACAATGAAAAAATTACAAGGACTCATAGCCAGTAGAAGAAGATGAGGAAGTGGAAGAAGAAACAGAAGAAGAAGAATAGTTTGAAAACTTTGTAGGGAAGAAAACCCAAGAACAAATCCCTCTTCTCGATGAATTGTTCCTTATGATGCAACACATTACAGAATTAAGGAAATATATAAAAATGGGCCTCTAATGAACTAGCTAAATTAGAAAAATTAGAAGAAATCTATTAGAGACAAAAATAACAAGAAGAGACATAGGTCATGCCCATCAACTTAATCAACAATAATAAAAAAGAAATGTCTTTACCTATTTGTACATTCTATATTAAGATAGATGGTATCAGATCTTACCCTATAGATGCTTTAATAGACAGTGGAGCAGAAGTATCTTTAGCTAGATGGGAAGTACTTCCAAATTACTTATGGAAAAATAAAGATAGGACATATGTTTCATTTAGTACACAAAAGGTTCCCATGAAGCACACAACTAAACTTCCTATTAAGAATATAGATAATAGGATATTAGTATTAGATGTTTATCATTATGAAATAAAATCATATGACTTATTAATAGTTACAGATAATTTAGCTAAATTAGAACCCTATACGATATGATCTACCTATGTCTTGATAGGTGGACATACATTTAATAGGCAAAGTACTTATAAGACTTTCTTTCTCCAAAAGAGACAACCTAAGCCTTGTAACCTTGCATGGGTGGTCAACATTGTAAAAAAAATGAAGAATCTATTTGAAAATATTCAAACAGACTCCTCACACTAGCCAATGATGATCCCACGATTTTTAGAAATAAGAAGGAACATTGGTACAACATTGATCTAAAAGAAAATTTAAAGATCAAAGCCAAATCTCACCATATAGGAATGTATCCTTCCTTAAACAAGAATGTGACAAACAAATAGCTACTGTGAAAGAAGAAAAGCTTATACAGGCAAACACTAGCATGTTTGCTTACACTACTTTCTTTGTTAACAAAAGGGAAAAACATGTAAGAGGAAAGAAACAATTGGTAGTCAATTATAAGCCACTGAATGATATAGTAAAATCAGCGCAACATCCAATTCCCAGTAAGGATGATTTATTCCAAAAAATGGTTCACACACATGTGTATTCTATGATTGACCTCAAATCTAGGTTTTGGCAGATTCAATTATAGCCACAAGACATGTGGAAAATGGCTTTTATGGTTCCTAGAGGATTATATGAATTCATGGTTCTTCTTTTCAGCCTAAAAACGATCCCATCCATCCATGGATGGTATCTTTAGCCCTTATCCATTCATCATGGTTTACATTGATGATATTCTTATTATGTGAAAAAATCCAAAGGAACATCTAGAACATTTGGAAGTTTTCTTCCATATTGTAGATCAAAATGGTTTAGTCCTCTCACCAATCAAAATGCAAATATCCAAAGAAAAAATGGAATTCCTAGGATTGGAAAGTGCTCAAGGAACAATCACCTTACAGGATCATATTTTAAAATATATCACTCAATTTCCAAATGAACTCAAAGAGAAAATGCAACTTCAAAGATTCCTAGGATGCATAAATTATGTCTTAAGATTTTATAAGTACCTAGCTAGAGATAGGAAACTCCTAAATGAACAGCTAGGGAAAAATCCTCTTCCTTGAACCCAAAGCCATAGTCAGATGGTTGCTCACATAAAACAACAATGTGTCCATCTACCTAAACTACAACTACCATCTGATGGATGTTTAATCATAGAAATAGATGCTTCTTATGAATTCTAGGAAGCTACACTCAAAGAGGAAAAAGACAAGGTAATAAGAATATGTAGATATGCATTTGGGAAATTTAATCCTACCCAACTCAACAATCATAGCACTCATAAAGAGTTACTGGCCATAGTTAAGGGCATTGAAAAATTTAGGCTATTTTTCTAGAACCAGCACTTCATTATCCATAGTGATCGAAAGCATTTCAACAAGTATCTTTCCTCTACATTATTAAAAAAGGTTGCACATACTAGGCTAATTAGATGGGCTTTATTTCTTATTAATATTGAATTTGCTACAGAATATATAGATGACAAACATAATAGTTTGGAAAATTTCTTAACTAGAGTGTTTCAACTCTCTAGTTAAGCCTACTAATATTTTTTATTGATTAATTTTTGTAGATATTCTAAACCAATAAGGATGGTTACTTAGATCTTCATAAAGAATAAGAGCCTATAGAGCTAATGAAATCTACATGCCAACCTTGGAACAAGAAGTTGAAAGAATTCGCCATGGAGTAGACTTCACAATTCTTAGGATCTTCTTCCATTTTGAAGATCATGTTGGAAGAATCAAATAACTAACTTATCATCCTATGATCCATATAATTACCACTACCACCTTTGTTGAAATGGCCAATCTAAATTTTGATCCTCATCATCCATAGCTTCGTGATAAAGAAGATGATGAAGGTGCTTATACAATTGATAATCTCCTACATTGGCCTTTAGATCAGCCTAGCCTATTCCATCATTACCATATAGAAATTAACAAATGGGTAGGTCCCAATAAAATCTTCTGGAAATGGTGGGATAAGTATGGACACACTCCCCATTACTATTCTCCTACTTATTCAAGAAATCTATTCAAAAGATGCAATGAGTATCATGGAGACTTCATCTATTATAGTGACCTTCAAGCAAGAGGCTAGCACACATTAACCTATGGTGAAAACCCCCACTATTTTTTGGTTAACTGCATTGCCTGAAGAATTGATTGGGCTAACCCATGGGGTTATGCATTCTTTCGAGACACCTACACTAGTAATAAATAGGATATTGAGCAATATTTCCAAGAACATGATAAGCTAAATCCAAGGACACTCAATCTCAAGATGCTAGCTCAAAGGATCTTGTATGCCCATGTTAATAGTATAGGATATCAAATCTTGGATTTCCTCTATGATGGACCTCCATCATCTTTCTTTACACCTCCTCCTTCTCCTCATCCATGGAGCCCACTAGAAGATGATTATGTCAACTCAGATGAAGGCTATGACTTCCCTAGTGATGCATAATTATACTAAGAGTGTCATGCTTTGTAAAAGTATGTCTACATGTGTCTACATGTTACTTTTCTAAAGTAGCTTTTGTAAAGTAGATTCCTTTGTGATAAGGTTCAATAGTGCGGTGATTATGTAAATGCACTACCAATAGTGTTGTAAAAACTCCTATAAAAGGAGCACTCTAAATCACTTAAGCGACATTGAAAGAGAGATTGCAAGAAATGCTCATAGCACATTGCAAGTATTTCTTCAAAGCATCCCTTAAGTGCTTGAGTCTGTAACTCTATTTTTGGGTAGTGTGAATAAATAGACTCTTTCAATTTTATTATATTATCTTTACTATAACTAGCTTGGAGCAATCTAAGATTTGAAATCTTTCTTTGAGTGCTTAGAGTAGGAGTTAGAAAGTGTAAAAATATTTATTCGAGCACTATTGTACTTGAACCACACTAGTGTGTACGACAATAAAGATGAGCTTTTTGATCAAACCTTGTAGCACTTAGAATAGATGAATGATTTTTTATGAATTTATTGTTTTCATTAGTTATGTCATTAATTAAGCTAAATTAGACTTTGAGCAATCAATTAATTAATTAAGCTAAATAGATTAAACACATAAGTACAATTTCTTTGAGCGTAAACACATATTTGCTTAGTAATCCTAGTAGTGCTATTCCTTGGTGTGCCTAGTAGCGTAGTGCTTAATAACCTAGTAATGGATATGTGGGTTTAGGATGTGTATGGAGAGTGGGACTAGATCCTTATGTTAGGACTAGTTAGATATTAGTTAATTAGATAAACTAAAATAGTTAAATTACTTCATCTCTCTAATTTAAGCACCAAAGAACATAAAACACAAAACCATAAAGATAATATGCCTAAAGTATACTTAACCATACCATGTGCATCACAAGTGTAATTGTAAAAACAATGAATGACCTTTAGGGAAAGGTTCACTTCCTAGAAGACTAGTGTATCAAAAACTATAGAGTTTATAGAATTCAACCAAATTGTGCGTGAACACTTCATGATTTATATGGTTGGGAATAGGGGTACCTCAACCACTCATCATTGGCATTGTTATTGGGGACTCTATTTGTTGAAACATGCGCTATCTAGGATTTGTGAATGTTATTAATATCATTGGACAAACCCAAGGTCAACATCACTCTCACATAACATATAATTACAAAAGCATAGTGATATTTTATTTGTTTGCAAACTGTCTTCTTATTTTTGTAGGCATGAAGATGTCAAACCATTGGTCCCCCAATAATGCAAAGTGGTATATACTCATCTTGATGAGTACCTACCTAACTTCACCTTCATCCTACATTAGGATAAGTAACTACAATGGTGTGACATGGAGGGTAATGTTGTAATGCCTCTTGATCAATCTATGCTTGTGATGCTACTCCAAAATCTTAAGTGAGGCATCCAAGATCTTCAAGAGGAATATGTTGTGCATGACTATGACTACTAAGAGTACCATCCCATTGAAAAATAATGCTAGTAAGATCGATACTAGGAGAAGCATCATGAGGTTGTGAAGGAGAAACAATTTACCAATCCCTTGTTCCTCCTAAACCAAGATGATAATGAGGGCCCTTTCTTTGAAGGCTCTTAACATGAAAATTATCCACCCTTGGTTACTGATGATGGGGGTGTGAACTTGAATCTACATTCTACTATCAACATTTCGAGTTTAGGAAAAGATGGTAGTTAAGGCAAGAGCTTGGACAAGCATTAAGATAATAAGAAATTTGATGAACATGGCCATGATAATCAAAGGGGTGTTGGTAGACACCATGGTTGTGGTAGTTCTCCTTTATCTTCATCCTCTTCATATGCATCCTCTTCTTCCTCTTCTTTTGGCTTTGAAAGATGTCACAAAAGAAATAACCATGATGGAGGTGCTCGATGGGACAATAATACTAACCACCAAGCCCATAATAAATGAAGGGGTAATAGAGGACATCATTGATGACAACACAATAATGATGATGATGAGCCTTTATTGGCAACTTGAAGTATTCTTAACATTGTGGAGGTAGCTAGGATCTCAACTAGGCATGTGAAAGATAGTTAGATCAAGCACTTAGACATGAACAATATGCCAAAATTTGAGGGGGGATATAACTTTGATCTGCAAACATATCTACAAGCTTTTTACAATGCTTGTGCCTTATAGAAAATTTAAAATGATTGGCAAAAATTGAAGCTATTCCAAAATACACTCATCAATGAGGTTGAAAGCTAATACTAATCCTTAGAGCCAAAATTTATCTACCGATGGAGTACAATGCTTGAACTATTTAATGAAAAATATCAAATGTACTCCAGAGTGTCCAATCTAAGAAGGCAAATCCATGGCTTGAAATAGAGAATATATGAACCCTTGGATTTCATCATGCATAGATATTATTCTCTCTTAAAATGATGCCCTAGCCATGGTTATTCTCAAAGGGAACAAGTTTGCCACATCATAGATGGGCTCAGAGCAGAAACTAGAAGAACTCTTGTAGTTTATGCCCAAGGGAGACTACCTGAACTAAGAGCTTATCAGATATAAAAGATGATAGAGCAGGTTTCAAAAGAAGAAGGTGAGTTATGAAAAAAGAAAAGTATAGAAGAATATAATAGGGATCCTTCCATTAGGAAAATAAAGGTACAATTCTATGATGAGAAGGAGTTACCACTTGATGAGGTGGTGAATAGGAAAACCTTGCCCATCCAAAAATCTATTTCTAATATTTCAAAAAAGGTTGATAAATTATTGGACTCTTTGGATAAAAAATTTCAAATTTCTATGAAGATTGTGGAAGCATCCAAAGAGAAGAATAGTGATCATGACTATAGGAGATGAAAAGAAGCTAAACATGCCTACCAAAGAGGTAAGGGAAAAGCGACTACAATAGAAGAAGTTGTGGAGATAGACTCCAATGATGATGATGGATGTGACATTTATCAATATGAACATTCTAAGGGATGTTTCCCTATGGTGTCACACTTACAAGAGTTTAGGGTGTACACATTGAATCCTCAACTAGCATAGAGATAAGCACCTAGACAATTACCTTACCCTCAAGGCAATCCAAGGCAATTTCACCAGCAACAATAAGCTTACTACCCAAGTGGAGCTCCATCACAATCATATGAACAATATCAATAGTGACACCAATCAAAGTCATGGGGAATGCCACCGCAAAAATAGCAATACCCTTACAAGCAACTAGATCCATATGGGTAGTATGTTTAGCAACCTATTTCTCCAAAATGCTCTATGAGCCATGCATCATTCTAGCATCATTATTACCCTCTGCAGTACCATAAAACTCATTCACCATCTACTCAAAGAAATAACCCATATCCATATCATTCTTTGCATGTGTCCATGAAAGATGAAATTCCCCCACAACTATAGTAATGAAATGCTACAAGGGCTATAAATATACAACTAGCTTTCCAGCCAATTGGTTTAGATAATCGATCCAAGAAATGATCTTTTTTTTTGTCTAACAATGCCCCAAACCCTCACAACCTAATATGACTAGTCATCCTATATCTTTAACACGCTTATCCTCTACATTAAACATATTCAAGTGTCCTTCAAATCAAATGTTGCCTTAGATCTGCATCGTGATGTTAACTCATGTTGTTCTTGATTGGATCAAGGCTAGCAACCTTCCCATGAAGAGATATAACTCAAGAAGTCCTCTTATTTACTTATAGATTGCTAGACATGAGCCATGCAAGGCTCTTCTTGATTCTAGTTCTAGTGTCAATCTCATCTCCTATGACATGTATAAGGCCTGGAACCTACCACCTCTCAAAAAGAGCAACATCCATTTGGAATTGGTAGACTAGTCAATTACTGGCCCTTTGGGGCTAGTGAAGGACATTGTAACATATTTTGTGGGTGGTCCTATCTTGTTGATATTTTGGTAATCAAGGTTAAGGACTACAAAGGTGACTTCTCCATCATTATGGGAAGAGCTTGGTTAAGCACTATTGATGCACGAATGGGCATTAACGACCTCTCCTTGGAAATCTCCAAGGAAAATGAATTTGAATGAATAGAGAAGAAGCATGTTCCATGCATCATGTATAGCAACAACATGTGCAATTACGTGTAGAAAATCTAGTCCATTAAAAGTACATTCCTCAAAGAATGTAATTAGTATGCATATGAGACTAATATCCAAAGGTGCCTGTACATAGTAGCCACAAAATAGGAGGGCACCCAGTGGCTGATAGCTAACTTAGATAGTAACACACTATGCATGGAACCCTCTAAGAGCCTAACATGTGCTTATGTCGAAGGCATGAATGAACTTTAGCAAGTTCATTGCCAACTCTCTAATGATGAAGATGATGATACTTGTTGGGGAGAGCTAGAAATCCATTATAATTTCAAGCAAGAGCCCCTAGAGTTAAAAACCCTACCAGCTAGTATGGAATATGCATCTTTAAATAATGAAAAGCTAGTTATAATTAATGTCAATCTTGCTCCTGAACAAAAAGGCAAGTTTTTGTAGGTGGTCAACAAATGGCCAATAGCCTTTGCTTAGTCATATCCTAAGCTGACTGGAATTGATCTATGGATATGCCATCATCATATCTACACTAACCTAGCCATGAAGCCAATAAGATAGTTGTAGAGATGGTTGAACCCAAAATTGAAGCAAATCATCAAAGAGGAAATAGAACAACTCCTCAAGGCAAGGTTCATCCATCCCATAGTTGATAGTGATTGGGTTATCCCACTCAAAATTGTGCCAAAGAAATATGGTATGTGGTGGATTTGGATCAACTTTAGGCTATTAAACATGATAATATTTAGAAATCATTTTCCATTGCCATTTGTAAACCAAGTGTTGGACACCATTTCTGGGCATTGCTATTATAGCTTCTTAGATGGTTATAGTGGCTATAACTAAATCCAAATTGCACTAGAAGATTAGGCCAAGACAACATTCACGAGTCCCTAGGGAAATTTTTCATATTATAAGATGTTGTTTAGTCTATGCAAAGCCCTTGCAACATTTCAATGGCTAGTCCTTAGTATTTTTCAACAACAAATTGGTTTTAGGTAGAAGTCTTTATGTATGACTTCTCTACCTATGGGACTACATTTGAGTAAGCCTTGGATCACCTTGAGTAAGTAATGAAAAGATGTGTTGAAAAAAATCTTAGGCTCAATTGTTAGAAAACCCTTCTAATGGTCCAAGAGGGCATAGTACTAGGGCACCAAATTTCACAAGGCATTGAGGTAGACCAAAGAAAGATAAGGGTTATCCAAGGAATCACATGCCAACTAGAAATAGTTAAAGATATCTAATCACTCCTTGGACACACTGGCTACTACTAACAGTTTATAAAGGATTTCTCTAAGATTGAAAAGCTATTAGTTGAGCTTATCAAGAAATATTTTTTGTTCATCTAGACCAAGGAGCATGAACATGCATTCCAACTATTAAAAGAAGAACTCATAGAAACTCAAATTCTACGAGTACCAAACTAGTCTAGACCATTTCACATAATGATTGATACATCTAATTATGCCTTGGGAGCTGTGATTATGCAATTAGATGATAAGAAACATCCATATGACATCCACTGCATAAGCCAAAGCATGGTGGGTGCACAATTGAATTACTTCACAACTGAGAAAGAGCTAATGGTAGTAGTGTATTTTCTCAAAACGTTTAGGTACTATGTGCTTGGTTATAAGGTGTTTGTGCACATAGATCATAATGCGATTTTCTTCACAATGATTAAGCCAATGTTGAGCCCCTATATCATATAGTGGCTCATGAATTTGCAAGAATTTGATCTCATAATGGTATATTGAAAAGGGACTGAGAATATGGTCACTGAACATTTGTCTCAGTTAAGATGGGATAATAAAGAGAAGGAGAGATTGTTCTCTAATAAATTTATAGAAGAACTTCTCTTTATAGGAGTAGTAAATGGCCAAGTGCCTATAGAAAAAAATGGTACAATGACATATTCACTTACCTTCTCACTCAGGAGATGTGACAAGGTCTAGACCTTAGGAAGAAACAACAATTTCTTCATTGGGCAAAGTACTTCATGGAAACAAATAGATACCTTTACAAGGTGTGCATCAATGGCCTAGTTTGTTGGTGTGTCCATGATGCAGATCAACTTTGCATTATTTAGGATGCTCATGAAGGCCCTTGCAAAGGCCACAATGTTGGGAGATGCATGACCATAAAAATTCTGACAGCAGGATACTATTGGCCTACAATTTTCAAGCATGGCCACTACTTTATATAATCTTGTGAGTGTTGTCAACAAGATGGTGGGATGAGTTCATGAATGAAGGATCCTCAAGAATGCACTCAACCACTAGAACCCTTTGACATATGGGGCATAAACTTGATGGGTCCCATCACATCCATGTCTAATGTAAAGGCATATATCATCCACTACTACTAAATTTGTACAAAAAAATGTTGTAAATAGGTTTGGAATGCCATCTGCACTAATTTCTAACAATGGAACTTAATTGATAGGTATAACTTTTCAAAAACTTATGAAATGCTTGGGGGTCAAACATAAATTAATAACATCCTATCATCCCCAAGCCAATGGTAAAGTAGACGTAACTAACAAGGAGATCATGAAGATCCTAACTAGGACCATAAGCAAATATAGGAGAGATTAGAGTACAAAAATCAACGATGCCCTTTAGGCCTATTACTCAACATGGAAACTCCCTATTGGCTACTCTCCCTACGAGCTAGTGTATGGAAAACTTCCAATGCTCCTAATTCAATCTAAGTTCCGTACACTCTTAATAGCTTGTGAACTAAATCTTAACCTAAGCCTAGCACAAAAAGAAAGATTGATCAACCTCAATGTGCTAGATGAAAATTGATTAGTAGCCCTATCTTTGAATGAAGTGCACAAGGCATTGAACAAACAATGACATGACCTTAGAATATGGAAAGTGAAATTTCAACCAAGAGATAAGGTTCTCTACTAGAAACCCACACATGTACCCTAAAAAACAAAATCCTAAACATTGTGAGAGGGACCTTATGTAATTACCGAAACCATTCCTTTTAGGGTCATGACCATATACAAACCTAAGAGCCCAAATAAAGAGTAGTTGATCAACATCCAACAAGTAAAGCCTTTCCACAATCCAAGGCATGCTAGTATAACAAATAGCTTAATTATGGACAACCAAACTCATTTTTTTGGATCTCCTCCTTTCACAATATTCAAAAATTCATAAACTCTATGGTTTTTCTTATTTTAAAATTTTGATGTCCCTTTCATTAAATCAACTTTTAATAAATTGGTGACCTTGGTAGTTTTTGAAATTGGGAAGGATTTCAAGATTTATACAAGGTGTGACTTCAAGGAAACTCAATACTCTTTATACTCTTCTACTTGCTTAGGTGCTTGAGTTTTTTCATAGACTTCTTACCATTCCATGTCATTGAATAATAGGAAGTCAAATAACATCTACACCACATGATCACATGATCCTCTAGAGGCAATTGGTGAGTCATTTTTGGTAATGACCAGAGGCAATGTGGGACAATCCCACTACACACATGATAGTGCCAGGGAGGCCCCACCAACCAACACCAAAAACATAGTGAAAGTGGTATGAATCATTGCTAAGATAGTGAGATTTTCCAAAATAAAGATTAAGAGCCACACCTCATGGAGGAGCTCCTGTGTGAACTAGAGGAGGATGGAAAAAAGCTATGGTTTAAGCTTTGCAATGTGTTCTTAGGAATTACAAGTATGTATTATTAGATACTGGCATAATGTGTCATGCTATATTATACTCATTTTTGATAATTTTAAATCTAACTTGTGTGATACAGGTAGGAGGGGCCCTGCAACAATAGTAGAGCTTGTAGAGGATGATGTCCCTCAACCTGAGGGACAAATGATAGACAAAGATGAGTGGAAAGCTGTCGAAGTTCTAAGTCAACTTGAAGAAGAAGGGTTGTAGTTTGAAGGGGGTGAGTTTTTGCATGGTGTGGTTCCCATTCAAAAAAAAACAAAAAAAAAGAAAAGAAATAAAACATGATGGGAAGTTAAAGCACATTCCTTAAACAAATAAAGGAGCTACAAGCACTGGTTATGGGACTAGAAGGACATGGTACCCATGCTTAAAGGTCCCCTCTAGCTAAGCCCTCTCTCACTTCCTACTTATTTTTTTCTCTTTATGGATCAACGGTTGTTTTGGGGGTGCACTCTTATGTCTTGAGGGGGCAGATTGGTCTTGGAGTGGTGATGCGAAGTCACTGAAAGATGTTGGTTTTGGTCTGGACTAAAGATAAGTCTTCTCAAGTCATTTTAAACATAAGCTCCACAAGGGACTTCTTATGACCTCAATTCAGAATTCCATTCCACCTTCTCCACCATCTATTTCTACTTATTGTAATTCACCTCACAATTGAAGTCCATGTTCATGATTCCATGTCTTGGTCTGACATATTTGAACTCTTAGGTAGAATCTTTCAAGTTTTGGTCCTTAACTTCCATTGATCATTAATCACCTATGGGGCCCATGGACTCCTTAGGTTGAGGTTATGCAAGGGCAAACAAGGCATGTGCCTACTATGAGAAGGACCCACTTGCATACCCCTTTCTTGGGTTCATTAAGCACCTTACCCTTAGGCATTCTTGAATCAGAATATTTTGTAGACCCATCTTCTACATCAAACCATGTGCTCCTTTACATATTTTATTCAATAAACATTTTTTATATCAAATTTCTAAATTTTTAAGTCTTTAAAGATCTTCTTCAATGATTTTATCATATTCTTTGCTTTTTTGGGATTCCATCGACCCCAAATTCATTGAAAAATTCCTTATATTTTTTGAGATATTCAAGTTTCAAATTTTTGCCTATGGGCTCCATAAACAGGGCCCCATTGATGGAGAAAACTCATATACAAGGCCCTATATATGGGGCCCCATCCACATAAGGGGAAAATAGTATATATATGCATGACCCCACTTTGAAATTTTTACATTTTATTACAAACTCCAAGGGAGTTTTCAAATTTTTAAAGCCTAGAACAGTCCAAAGCCCATAACTTCCTAACCATTTATCCAAATCACTCTGTTCTTCGATCCTATAGCTACTAAAGGTAATCTCTTCATTGTGGGGGCCACAAATGTGCCATTTTTGATAGAAAATTTTTTGTCATTTTTTGAACTCCCACAAGAAATCAAACATTAAACAATAAATTACAATAGTTAAACATTTCCAACAAGCTTTAGTAAGCGACAGCAACGACGGCCACGACAGCAATGACGGCATCGACGGCAACGACGACAACGACGGCCACTATGGCAACGACGGCAGCGATGGCCACGGCAGCAACGACGGCCACGACAGCAACGACGGCAGCGATGGCCACGGCAGCAACAACGGCCACGACAGCAACGACGGCAGCGACGGCAACGACGGCAGCGACGACTGCAACGACGGCCACGACGGCTGCTACGGTCGCTACAGTCGCCGCGGAGGCCACTATGGCTGCCGCTACGGATGCGACTATGGCGGTTGTAGGCACGACAGCGTCTACGGCGGCAGCAACCATGGCCGCGACTCAGGCGGCCGCGACGGTGACCTCGTCGATGGCTGACACCGTGACCCCCACGGTTACGGCTGCAGAGCTTCTTGGGACGGCTGCAATCGCGGCCGCGGCAACCCCGGCGACCACCGCACCGCGAGGGGCCATCGAGGCTCACTCCCGTTCCAACCACACCTTGCGCCTTCGCATCCGTAACCCCCCTACCAATGGCGTGCGTACCATGGAACGGAGCCTCATCGATCGTTTCATCTACCGGGGGAGCCGCCCCCGGCTTGACCTGATACTGCGTTGGGTCAAGTAGCAGTGGAAACTGGAGGGAGTTACCGTCCGGAGCCTCTCGGAGGATCTGCTCCTCTTCGTCCTCCCCTCCCTGCAGGCCCGCGACTCCGTCCGTCTCGACGAACCTTGGTTCTATGGGGCCCGGGGTCTCGCATTGACCCCCTGGCACCCCGGTGCCCACAGAGAACCCGATTTGTTCACCCGCGCCCCTGTTTGGATCCGGGTGGCTGGTATCCCGTGGGAGTTATGGTGCCTTGAGTTTCTATGGGAGGTGGCGGGACATTTCGGCGAGTTCATCGCCTTCGATAGGGTCACGCGGTCGCTGGACAGGTTGGGATATGCCCGCTTCTGTGTCTGGCGAAACCTGGCCGCGACTGACCTCGTCCGGGAGGTCATCTTGGAACTTCCGAGGGGTGAGGAATCCCTCCAAGTTACTTATGAAAACCTAGACGGTGGGGACTAGTCCATGCACAGCCTGACCCCCCGCACGGACCAGCTGGGGGGGTGCGGCTACTGTGGTAAGCCGGGCCACCATGAGGCAGACTGTCGTTTTCGCAAGGCCCGCTCGTCTAACCCTGCCCGCCAACTTTTCGAGGAGGAAAAATGGGTCACCATGGCCTGTAAAGGGTGACTGCGGCCCCCGCCCTACCACCCTCTACCCCCACGCCCACGCCCCCCCTCCTCTGCGTACGCGATATCGCATCTTTCCCTACAATATTGCATACGTGATATCGCAGCCCACCACCAGTTCTATAAATAAAAGGCAGCTCTCCGTTGTTTCTCCATCTAGATCTAGACCATAGCCAAACTCTTGCAGTTTTTCCATTCTAGAGTTAGAGTAATTTTCATGTGCCCGCAGTAGGAGTCCCAAAGTGAACGGATCTTTATTCGAGCAAATATTGTACCTGAGCACACGTTTGTGTACAGAAATAAAGATGAACTTTTGGATAAACCTTGCAATGCATGGATTAAGCTAAATAGGACTTTAATTATTGTTAATAGTTTAAATTATTTATTAGTTAATCAATCTTTCTCAACCCTCAACACTCCTAGTTAAGTGCATTCAGTAAGACCACTTTGAGCACATGCGTTACGCTTGGTAATCCCAGTAACGAATAGTGTTTGGTAATCCCAGAAGGTTGCATCAGTTCAGGGTGTGAACGGTAAGTGGGATGGATACTGATACTAGGCATTATAACTAAGTTAGTTAAAGTTAGTTACTTAGTCTCTTCACCCTTCACCTCCTAGCATAGGAGATAAAATATATACGATATAAAAATCACATACCTCAGACTTACTTAACCATACAACTGTGACAAATACAAGTAAGTCTAGGAAGAAAATGAACAATTAACCTTAAGTGTTCCATAAGGCGTGTAGGCACTTAGTCTGTGAAGTTCGACCAAATCGCGTGTGCAACGCTCGTATTCATATGGTTGAGTGTAGGGGTACCTTGCCACTCGTCATTGGTGCCATTGTCGGAGACTAAGTTGTTTTTGCACTAAGTAGAACATAGGAAATCATCCACATCATTGGGAAAGTTAAATGAACCCTTAGGGTTAATTAGAAGAAAATTTAAACAATAGTCAATAGCAAACCGACAAGATAACAATATCTTCTTCTTCTGACAGAAGCACTTCACCACCTAAGGATCACACAAGAGACAATCGGCAGTCTAACACACGTAACCCAGATCTACTAGTTCCTTAATAGCATCGGGTAGTATATACTCATCATGATGAGTATATACCCTATTTTACTTTTATCCTCCATCAGGATGAACAATTGTGTTGGTGAGACTTGCAAGGTAACATAGTGTTACCCCTAGATCAAGTAGTCCCTAACATGCTCCTTCGTGCTCTTGCACAAATAGACATGACGCAGCTATATGCTGAATACGTTGTGTGTGATTACGACACAAGGGATTACCATCCCACAGTAGCACAACGTTTAAGGGACTCACGGCAGGAGAGCCACCATACATTGTTGAAGGGCAAAGGCACCCAAAATGCTTCGCCTGTCATAAGAGAAATTAAGGGTGGTGAACCTATCTCAATAGGTTCTCCACAAAATGATGTTCCCCCTCCTAATGATAGTGAGGAGGTGGTGTATCAAAATCTTCACTCCATGATACACAACCC
The DNA here is from genome assembly GCA_015680685.1 of Gnetum montanum. Lineage (NCBI taxonomy): Eukaryota > Viridiplantae > Streptophyta > Gnetopsida > Gnetales > Gnetaceae > Gnetum > Gnetum montanum. The sequence continues at coordinate 70,076 of MNCI01021409.1, forward strand.
TGGTTCTAATACCCACGAACACCAAGTGTTCAATGAGGGAACACAAACACAAGATAAGGGTAAGCATTCTGATCGTCATCACGATCGGGGCAGTAGCCACCAAAGAGAAGGTAAGAAACATCATCATGGCAATAATTCTCCTTCCTCTTCCCCTTTATCGCATCATTCACCCTCTCCTTCTACATCAGGACGTAGTCACCAAGAGCCCAACCGTGAGGATAAGGGTAAGCAGGATGAGAGACCTCAACGAGAGAGTCGATAATGAGGACAAGGGCATTCTAGAGAGTCTAGGCATGGAAGAAGGGAAAGTAAGGAACCGCGTAGGCATCACAGACACCATAAAAGAAATGACAACGATGAACCCCTACTTGCCACCCGAAGTATGTTAAACATTATGGAGGCAGTTAGAATACCTACAAGGCACCAAGAGGATAGCCGGATCAAGAGACTAGACATGAATAATATCTCATGGTTTGAGGGGGGATACAATGCTGATCTGCAAAACCACTTACAGGCATTCCACGATGCCTGTGCCTTGTAGAATATCGAAAACAAGTGGTAGAAGTTAAAGTTGTTCCCTAGGACACTCATAAAAGAAGTGGAAAGCTGGTATTGGTCCTTGGAACAGGAAACCATTAGGAGGTGGAGTACGATGCTAGAATTGTTTAACAATAAATACCAAACATACTCCAGAGTGTCCAACTTGCATAAGTAGATCCAAGGATGGAAGCAAGGTAATCACGAACCCTTGGAAGCTACCATGGGCTGATACTACGCATTGCTACATCATTGTCCAGGCCATGGTTATGCACAACAGGATCAACTCCACCACCTCATAGATGGGCTAAGTCATGAAACCAGGAGTTTAGGACATATGCCCAAGGGAGATTATTTGAGCTTAGGTCCCATAAAGTTCATAGATTGTTAGAGCAAGTAGCTAAAGAAGAAGGAAAGCTACGAAAAAGAGAAAGCGCGGAAGAGTACAATCACGATCCTTCCCTCTGAAAGAGGGGAGTGAGATTCTGCGAAGAGGAGGATGAGTCACCACTTGAAGAGTTGGTAAATAGAAAAACCTTACCACTTCAAAAATTAACAATGGAAGTGTCGACTAAGGTAGATCAAATATGGAGCTCCTTAGATAGTAAAATTGAAACTATCCTGAAAATCATAGAGGAGTCTAAGGAGGAGCGAAGTAGTGATCATGATAGGAAAAAGAAGAGGGATTTGGATAATGCACGTAACAAAGGTAACAGTAAAATGACTATCACTGAAGAGGTTGTGGATTCGGATACAGACAATGACAGTGGATGTGAGATCTGCCAATATGACCATCCTAAGGAATGTTGCATAATAATCTCACATCTACAAGAGTCTGGGGTGTATGAACTTAACCCAAGACTTAACAAATAGCAAGTACCCCGAAGGTTACCTTATCCCCAAGGTAACCCAAGGCAGTTCCACCAACCGTTGACCTATTATCCAAGTGGAACTCTACCACAACCTATCGGGCAACACCAACAATGGCAATATCCACAGTCATGGGGGATGCCACCACCTAGACAACAATACCCTTACTGGCAACCAGACACGTATGGCTATTATGTGCAACAGCCAATCTCCCCACATGACTCTGCTGGTCATGTGACACCACCATGTCACTACCAAACTCAGGAGTATTATAGGAATCCTTCTCCTACGAGAGACACACCACATGCCTACCATCCTCTAAATCCATCCGCCACTCTCACACTGATAGTTCCACTACCACCTACTCCAATGATGCAAGGGAAACTCCCCACTCAACTGCAGCAATGTAACACTACAAGAGTTGTAAACCTTCAACCTGTTGCTATTTTTAACAACCACATGAAGAGAAGATCTTTCTTCAAAACCAAAAGCCCAAAAAAACTCTCACAACCACAAGCAGTTAAGTCTATACACGCTCCTCCAACAAATAAGGCTTCAAAGCTCCCTTCAAACCAACAATAGAGCTCAACGCATACGATTATGTTAACACATACAGTTACCAACTAGATCAAGGTGGGCCACCTTCCCAAGAAATTCTTTGATCCTAGAAGCCCACTAATTTATCTCCAAGTTGCTAGGAATGAACCTTGTAGGGCTCTTCTTGACTTAGGTTCTGGAGTCAACTTAATCTCACAAGAAATGTATAACTCCTGGAACCTGCCTCCACTCAAGAAGAGCAATATTCAACTAAAGCTCGCTGACTAGTCCATCACTGTTCCTTTGGAACAAGTTGAGGACATTATTACCACCATGTGTAGTTGGTCATACCTAGCTGATTTCCTAGTGATCCATGTAAATAATGACAAAGGAAACTTCCCAATAATAATTGTATGGGCATGGCTAAGCACAATAGATGCATGCCTAGGAATCTGCGATCTTTCCCTGGAGATATTTAAGGAAAAAATTTATGGAAAGATCGAGAAGAAGAAGGTTCCATGCATCAAATATAGTGTCTCAGAGGGTGATGACATATAGGAATGTTCAGCATTTCCTACATGTAACCGGTGTGCCCAAGAAGTCAACATACAAAAGTGCCTATATGTAGCAATGACACAACAAGAGGACACCCCTTGGTTAACAGCTAATCAAAAGAGCAACCTACCAACATGCATGGAATGAACTGGAGGAACAACCTACACCCATAGTGAGAGCATAGATACATTGGAATATGAGCATTGCCAACTTCTAACTCTTAACCTGAAAACATCAATTGGGAGAAGTTGGACACTTCTAAGAAATTCAAACAAACGCTCATTATGTTGGATCTCTCCCTTTCAATTCAATCATTGGGGAGATAACCACCTATGCTGATCATTTGAGGCCCTTAGTTCTTTTAAGTTTTTGTTTTACATATTTTTGTTTTGCACATTTTTGTTTTACAACATTATTTATACTTTTTCTTTTATTTGTGTGTGTCTTATCCATTTTGTTAAGTTTATCACCTAATAAGTGCTCTTAATGATGGCATGAACTATTTCTATTGATTGCTAATGTTTGGTTCTTACGTTTAAGTTATGATGTTGATACTAAGGTATGGTTATTTTGATATAGCAGGTAATGAGTCCACATCATCCATGCATCCATAAATTTCTATGGTCTCTCTCGGCTTGGAAATGTACAGTCCCTTTCTAAATAAGAACTATTAATGAATCAATGACTAGGTATTTCTCAAACTAAGAAAGGACTCAAGGATTGAAAAAGATGTGGCTTCAAGGGGATTTGATGCATTTGTGTTGGTAATTCTCTTGGGTGCTTGGATGTTTTCTTCTTGAGTTTTCCTTCCCATTTTGACATTGCTCCATTATTGAAAAGCTGAGCTAATAAAAATAATAAAGTCTTTGCATGGTGTGGTTCTCATGTATAAATACAAATAAAAAACTATGAGAATTCAAAGCACATCCCTTAGACAAAATAATCACTTGGGCTACAAGCACTGGTTATGGAACTAAATAAAAATGTTCCCTCTAAGTAAGGCCCTTCCTCGCTTCCTATCTCCTCTTTCGCTTCGTTGGAATGTTGGTGACTCTTTGGTGGAAGCATTCTTGTTACTTCAAGTGGATGGTTTGGCCAAATTCATTAATGCAAAGTCACTGGATGTGGTTTATTTAAGGCCAAACTTGGAATGGGATCTACTAGGTCACATTAATCATTAAAAACAAAAGGGGCTGTACACCACCTTGTTCTTGGGACTCCATTTCATTCTCTTTTCTCCATCATTCTCTCTCCATTGTTCACCTCATTGCCAGTTGTATCAGTAGTCTATATTTTGGTTGATGCATTATTTTCTTTTTGGTAAATTCTTGTGGTTAAGACTTTAACTCTTGTTTCCAAATGACATTCCCAGAGCCTATGGACTCTTTGAATGTGAGTTTGCCAAGGCATTAGGGGCATGAGCCTGCTTTGGGGAGGACCCACTGGCATTTGTATTTGGGACACTAGTTAATTTCTTTCCCTTAACATTTTTTCAATCAACTTTATTTTGTTCATTTCCATCTTGACATCCATTTTAGCGATGTTATAGTTGTCTCTTTTTCTTCATCTTCTTTATTCCTTTAATTTTTTTCCATTCTATTACTACCGGAGGTTCACTATCAGTCATGGGGGTCCTGGTCCAATTTTTTCAATTTTTCTCCTAACCTCTACACCTCGAGTAGCCACCAATAGTATATCTCCAGATTCGTATCAGCCATACCACAACTTAGCCAATGGACCTTTCACCAAAGCAAGGTATCAACTACATTGTGATTCATTTACCCTTACTAATATAAGATTGTGTTGTGTGTGCAGATGGGAATCATACAACAATAGATTGGACTTGGAGGAAACACTTGGAATGGACCGATGCTAAAGCAGTTATGCAAGGAACAAGATTGATGTTGCACTTATGGATGGACAAAAAAAGGTGCAATCTTGTCATTGGTAGCAGCTGACCTCTCCTCTTTTCTCTCTTCTCTCTCATCTACCAAATAAGACCTAATGTCAAATGTATAAAGTGTTCACTATTGTTGTCGTGAACACCAGTTTTGTCATGTTTTGTAATGATGATCCATTCACATATCATTCCATTTACCATTAGTTCCATTCAAGTCAATAATCCCATACCTTCCCAATATTTTGTAAGGAACTCGAGGATGAGCTTTTATTCAGTCACGGGGGTATGATGGGACATGATATCACATGGGCCGCGATATCGCAGCCCGTTGCCAGTTCTATAAATAAGAGGTTGCTCTCCCTTGTTTCTCCATCTAGATCTAGACCATAGCCAAACTCTTGTAGTTTTTCCATTCTAGAGTTAGAGTAATTTCCATGTGCCCGCAGTAGGAGTCCGAAAGTGAATGGATCTTTATTCGAGCAAATATTATATTTGAGCACACGTTTGTATATGGAAATAAAGACGAACTTTTGGATAAACCTTGCAGTGCATGGATTAAGCTAAATAGGACTTTAATTATTGTTAATTGTTTAAATGCTTTATTAGTTAATCAATCTTTATCAACCCTCAACACTCCTAGTTAAGTGCATTCAGTACAACTGCTTCGAGCATGTGCGTTACGCTTGGTAATCCCAGTAACGAATAGCATTTGGTAATCCCAAAAGGTTGCATTAGTTCAAGGTGTGAATGGTAAGTGGGACGGATACTGATGCTAGGCATTAGAACTTAGTTAGTTAAAGTTAGTTACTTAGTATCTTCATCCTTCACCTCCTAGCATAGGAGATAAAGCATAAAAGATATAAAAATCACATACCTCAGACTTACTTAACCATACAACCATGACAAATATAAGTAAGTCTGGGAAGACAATGAACGATTAACCTTAAGTGTTCCATAAGGCGTGTAGGCACTTAGTGTACAAAGTTCGACCAGATTGCGCGTGTAATTCTCGTATTCACATAGTTGAGTGTAGGGGCACCTTGCCACTCATCAAGGTTCATACGGATGCCAGTAAGATTGCAATTGGGGGTGTCTTACTACAGGAAGGTCATCCGGTTACTTATGAGAGTTGGAAGATGAATCAAGTAGAGTAGAAGTGGCCAGTCCATGAAAAGGAAACGTTTGCTATTGTCCATTGCTTAAGAGCATGAAGACTCTACTTGCTAGGGAGTTGTGTCCTCGTAAAGACACGTAATCTAGCCACTAGCTACTTGCTGAATCAAACGAAGTTGAGGCCCAAACAGGCTAGATGGTTGGCCATGTTGTCCGAATTCGATTTGCAATTGACTTACCATCTGAGAAAAGAGAATATGGTGGTAGATGCATTGAGTCACTGTCCTCAACCTGCCTTCTAGCTCTTTTTTATCACTGGGCCATAAACTTCACACGTTCAATGTGATGAAGTGTTGTTGGCTAGAATTCAAGATGGTTTGAAAAGGGATCCCCATACCATTGATTTAATGAAGCTGATAGAAACTGAGCGAGCACCACAGTTCAAAATGAGGAATGGACTGCTTTGGTTTTAGGATAATCGGATATGCATTCCAGATTGCGATGGCCTACGCAAGGAGATAATCCAAGAATGCCATGACACACAGTGGGCAGGGCACCCTAGACAGTAAAGGACCCTGGCTCTCATTGAAAGAACATTCTTCTGGCCAAAAATGTATCAGGATGTCATTTCTTATATCCAGAAGTGTTTGGTGTGGTAGTTGAATAAGGGGTCTACGGAGCGTCCAGGTGGTCTTCTATTGCCCTTGGAAATCCCTCCATTTCCATGGACTATAGTGTCTATGGAATTCATCATAGGATTAGCAAATATTTAGGGCTTAAGCAGTATCATTGTTGTGGTGTACAAATTCTCTAAATTTACCATATTCATTCCCTGTCCATCACAGTGCTCAGCTGAGGACACGGCAGCATACTATTTTGACAAGGTGGTTCAATATTTTGGGTTACCCATGAGCATCATTTTAGATCTAGATCTGCACTTCACAAGTGCTTTCTGGTGAGCACTATTTGGCATGATGGGTACCACCCTCAAATTGTCAAGAAGATTTCATCCATAGATCGATGGGCAAATAGAACAGATGAATCGGGTACTTGAAGAGTACCTTCGACACTATGTTCATAGTGACCAAAAGAATTGGCCATTTCTATTAGGGATTATCCAGCTAAGTTATAACATCCTGAAGTTATCAGCTACTGGGTTTTCTCCTGCAGAACTGGTAATGGGAAGGCAGCCCATTACCCCTCATATGGTCTCTCCCTCGTTGTAGGGTCAGCATCCCTCAGTAGATGAATTTTTGAAGGTGTAGTCTGAAAATGTTGATACAGCAAAGTATCATCTTGAGAGGGTAGTGCAGCGAATGAAAAGGTATGCTGATCGAAAACGCTAGCCTTGTGAATTCAAGGTGGAAGATTGGGTCCTCTTGAAGTTGGACCCATGTCAGTTTAAACCGAAATAGGGAACTACCTCTAAGCTGATGAGGCAGTATGATGGTCCCTTCCAGATCATCAATAAAATTAACCTTGTGACATATGAGCTTCAACTATCAATCAATATGGACCGAGTCCATCCAATTTTTCATGTCAGCATGCTAAAGCCATTGCCAAATGGGTTCCCATATCCGGAAAGAAGCCTCTCGATCCGAGAGCGACCTTGTATACAATTCATACAAGGAAAGATTGCAGATTGCATCCGAAACTTCTGATTGTCAGAGTCAGGATGATTGTTGATTGCTGAGGCGTATTCCTCTTGAGTTTCGTCCTGATTCAGAATCTGCTTGGGAAGCTCTTGGGGTGTCGAACAACATATCTAGGGACAACGTTGTTACAATAATGGTGAGACGAACAAAGAAAGTGATACCAAAAATGTGAAACCAGAACAGTGAGAATGCCTTCTTTGAAAAGTTCTATTGACGTTCGTCACAGCCTTTTATAGAATTTGGCTGGCTTGGGTGAGGAAGTATCAATGAAGATACCATAGAACTGCAATGGAAGGTGCCCTCAAACAGAAAACAAAAGTAAAAGAAAAATCAAATCAAGATTATATTCCACAGATGCAACCTTTCAACGATTCAACATTTTGAATCGTTATCTGAACAAAAATCTCTATCACACACAGCAGTCGCAAAGAAAAAGGCTCAACATTGAAAGTGCATGTGAAAAAAATGACATAGATATGTGACGGTACGTGAGACAGGAAGCTTTCATTTCCACGAAGCAACGAACGTACCAAAACTACTTTTCAAGATTCATTTACATTCACGAAAATTTTGTGGTGTTAAAGAATATCATCGTTTTAGCTCAGAAAAACATCGGCTGGCTATCACCTCCCAGAAGAATCAGAATGCCTTTTCCTTTGGAAAGTTGTGTCAGACATTCACGATAGCTTTTTACAGAATTTGGTTAAAACAAAGAAGTATTGACGAGAATTTGGTTTCTCCTTCCAGTTCGAATAAAATAAAGCACCTAAATACTTCATAGATCATTAAAAAACTATAACAATATGATACAATTAGAAAATAAATCAATAATCATGGGATCGAAACTGTATATTGCAAATATATAAATGACAATGTTGCTTCAATACCAGATCGGGTTAGCATGTAACAGGATTAATTCTTTGTAGTACATTTTTTCACCGCCCAATTTTTCAAGAATATATGCTGCATTTTCATAAGGTTTGAAACCAAAAGAAAAGGATAAAGCTTAAATTAGTTAATGAAATCAAGATAATAACGTGGAAGAATTATAAGTAGGAGGATGTTTAGAGGCTTCAACTTTCCTTTACATAGAGGCGAGGAACCTGAGAAACTACTTTTCAAGTATATTGGTTTTCCTCCCTCAACTGTCACTTCTACGTATAGTTTGCATAGAAGTTCGTCACTTCTCTCATGATGGGCCTTGCATGGGGTTATTAGCAGCAGCACCGCACCCCATCTTTAGCAGTTCTTCCAAAACTGAAATATCTGCATTGCTCAGAGCTAAATCTCACGTTGTCCCTCTCTGTCACAGATAAGAGGATACCAGTGCAGTGTCCCTTGCTTCAATGCCATGGAAACCCACTCAGAATGCCTCTGCTCACCCAATATTTCCTCATCTATGGGTCTGGTTCGTGTCAACACTTCCAACAACACCATGCTGACACTGTACACATCTCCTCTGCTCCAGGGCTCCACCCCTGTCACATACTCTGCATTTTCATTTTATTAAAACATCATTTTTCTAACCTAGGAAAGAAAGCATCGCTGAAATAAATCATGTCCTCAACTATTAGGATTTCCCCACAGAGATATAATGCGTAAATACTAAAAACTTACCAAGAGCAATGTACCCAACGGAGCCTTCTAATCTAATAGAAGCTGCCATGCTTGAAGCCTCCGTAATCCTTGTCATGCCAAAATCAGAGAGAAGCAGTCATATCATCTTTCAGAAGAAGAACATTGTGGAGTTTATATCATCTTTCAGAAGAAGAACATTGTGGAGTTTAAATCACAGTGTATTAGAGTGGGACAGCAGCCATTATGCTGGTAAGAAAGAGCACTAGCAATATCTTTAATGAGCAGGAGTCTGGTTCTAAGGCTCAATGGCATAAGTCGCCCATAGCGTGATGGTAAATGAAGCAGCTCATGGAGATTGCCATTGGGCATGAACTGCAAAATGAGAGCTCTTATATTCTGCCCACAACATGCAGTGATTATCTTGACCAGATTTCAGTGTCTGATCTGCCCCAAAGTGTGACATTCTCTCAAAAATTTTGTCTCATCAGCAGTTGATTGTTCGTCATCCGCCAAGTCCAAGCCATAGAACACCTTGACAGCAACATGTTGGTGCCAACATCTCCCATGCTGCAGCACGGGGTTAGTTTTCTTGGTAAGGTATAGTTTCATTATTTAAAGCTGTTACTTCATTCAAAAGATTGATCTCCTGATACATTGGATTCTTTCAATCAAAAGGTATCAAGAAACCTTAAAGTATTTATTGTTGCATTAAGTTCATCAACATTAGTTATTGTTGGGCAGCGAGGTACCCCTTATGCCCAACCCTATGAATCACAAGCATTCACGCATGATCTTGTCAAATTCCATAGATAGAACTAGTTGTGGCGTCTATCATTATCTTTTGATTGTAGTTCGCTATCTTTCCACTTGGACTAGCAGTAGCTTGTCACATATGGTTTAGTCCAAAGTCAGACACATGATAATTGATGTTGTTCAGTCTTATGCTACTCCTAAAGATAATGAAGAAATCAATTATTTAAACTAATTAACAATGAAAAATAAAGTCTAAACTACCCTACATGTGATGAGTATCTATTCCTAGCGATTTGTACATGCCTTGGACTTTGTGCAACTACTGCTAAGATTACCAAGCATACCATTACTGGGTGTACCAAACGGTAACACTATTAGGTTACTAAATAATTACACTTAAGTGCTTGTGATTAGTCGTACTCATTCTGCTTAACAACAGGAATAATAAAGAGCAATAAATGATAAACATTAACTAAAAAAAATAGTAAGCATTTAAGTAATTAAAAACAATAATAAAGCTAAGTGGATGTTGCAATGATAGAAGTAATCTCAAACTTTATTACTGAACATGTAACCTGTTCAAGTATGTCACACTCAAAAAAGGATGTCATACAATCACTTAACATCACACTATAGACATGCACTGGAAACTAATAAAATTTTAAATCCATCATATTTCTATTACTAAAAATCTATTTTAATTTATATCTCAATTGCACACCCAAGTGTCAAATTTATACGCTAGCATAGAAGGGATGATATCAGATTCCTAACATTACAGGTTATGCCCCAATATCAAATACTCAACATTGCAACCCCAATATTGGATATTCGATATCAAAGCCTTACAAAACATGACTCATCATACCCCCATGACTAAATGAAAACTTATCTTCAAATTAAACAAAATGAGGAATAAGTTATTTACAAAATATTGGGAAGGTATGAGATTATTAACTAACTTAAATAAATACACAAATTGACTTTTCCATGTCACAATGGTGTTTTACAAAAATGGATACAACATGACAAAACAAAAAATTGGGAAAGCTCATGTAATTTTAGGAGGCAGTGGCTCTTCCATTAGCTACTTCCCTTTGTCATTAGGCTTCTAGAATTTATAGCAATTTAGGAGCACCTACAACTTCTCTTTCTCCATTCTTGGATTATGTACCATCCAAGTTGATGGGCCAATGTGTGCTAGAACTGGTACATCCCACAAACACGGTATCTGTAGAAACATATGATTTTCTTTTGCTTACCATGTTATAAACTACCATCATTCTTCCTCAAAAGCTTTAGCCTTTTTTCTTAATTTGTGATAATCTATTAATCTCTTGGCTAGGTTTGAAGCTACAATTCTTTGCCCATGGTAGCAAGCCTTAATTGTTTTTAATTCTAAGTTTACCATGTAGAGTTTTTGTAGAACATTTTTCCTATTTGCAAACTCTTTTTCATATAGGGCATAGGTGATTCCTACTTATCATTCTAACTCATTTCTAGGCTGACTAGTTGTTATTATGGTAAGGTTAGCATAGCAAAGATTAGCTAACACCATGTACTCTTTCAAATCTTCAATCTATAGGTCCTTGTTCTTCACTTTTGCTTGGTGGACAAGGAGTAACTATCCAAGATGGACTACCAGTCAGGATTCTATGCTAACATGGAACTAATGCAGACCTTTGCCATCTAGATTTCTTTTACATTAATCTATTTATGCATGCCAATCTAGTTTCAAAAATGTTCTTTTAGCTTCTCATGCTTCTTGGCCTCATTTTTTCATGTGCTTATTTCAATTATAGACTTTTGGTGTATTGCACACACATTCACCATTGAGAGGGTTCAATTCTCTCTAGGTAATCTACTTATATCCTAGTTGACCATCACTAGTTACTCCCTCAACTAGTGGATACTTTCTTCCAAAATGTTTTTTTGTTTCTCAACAGTGGTCAACCTTGCATTATCAGCAACAAGCTATTTATTCTTCTCTTGTACAATAGTCAATGCCTTCACATGGGCATATGCTTGTGCTTCGGTAGCTAAGGCATTCTAGATCACTTTCTTCTCTTCTTGTTCAGCAACTTTGTTCTATTCAATCAATTGGCCAAGTTGCTTTATTCAGAATTGTTCCAACTAGTTAGGCATAATGAATTGGAAAGGATCCCTTCTTTTAGCTCTCAAGGCAACAAGCTTATGTTGTGATTTGTGCACTTCTACTTCTGCATGCTTTTCCCTAGTCTCAGCCATGATCAACTTTACTTTTGTGGAAATGAGGTTGGATTGTATTGCAATGACATCATTGGGAATGTTTAACAAAGTTGTCATAACTTCTCTAGTTTTTAGCAATCTGTCAAGCACATCCTCATGGGCCACCGAAGTCATTAAAGTCCCAACTAACATTTGTGCATTTCTAATTCAAATCAAGTCTACTGGGGGCACAACAGAAAAATTAAAGGATTCTTTAATGTGGTATATGATAACTTCTACTGCACCTACCACATCTTGGTGCTACATGACTATGACTATGGTACCTTCTTCCATTTTGAGCACCACTTGAAAAGATGTAGCATTTCCAAAGATCTGTTCTCACCACTGGGATTCTCCTTCTGATTGCAAAGAAATCTACCCCCTTGATGGATCGGTAGAAATTGTAGGTTGCATAACATCATTGATTGCTTGAAAGAGATATGATTCATCCCTACTTCCCTAACTAAGACTTTCAACTATTCTCTATAGATGGTTCATTGTAGGCCTATAATCTTGCAATGATGATGGTGGAACTTGCAGCTCTTACTATTGTTTTGGTTCTTGCTATGGTTCTTTCTCTAGCTCTCATTCTGGCTTCTTTTTTAGTTCATCACCAAGCTCTTTCATTGGTGCTATTGGTTTGAGCAACTTAGAGAAAGAGGCATTTTGAGCCCTCCTAAGAACATCATTGGTGTAGCCTAGGATTTTGGCACACTTGCATAGTTTTCTAATTAGGCAAGAGAATGGAAGTGTCAGTTTCCCTACCTTTCTTTTCTCAAACTTACTTTGAATTTCCATAAAGTACAACTAGGAAAAATTGACATTGTATTTTTCCCATTGAGATTTCACTTCCTTTGGCCCCATAAGTTGATATTTTGTTGAGCCCTTTAGTTGGGAAAAGGTGGTATGTGCCGATTTTGAAGTAAATCCTCTCTTCTAGAGTCAACTCATTGTATGTTTTGTTTTCTTTGTTGTATGCTCACTTCAACCACAACTTCCTAGTTTCTGCATCAGACCTTGTGGATAGATGCACCACCTTGGCCCCCACATTAGGTATGTTTAGAGCTTTTGCAATGGCCTTGACAGAAAAAGAGACAAAGACTCCGCTAATGTTGACAGTGGTGCCTTCTTCCTTATCATGCCAAAATTGGTATGTCTCACTAAGGTACAATTCCCCACTTTCAAAGAGGATGTGCCATAGAGGTGATGTATAAAGCTAAGTTTTGACCACCTCATGAACAAATGCCATAAATGTCCTTAAGTTCATTTCCATAATGACAGTGGTCAACATGAATCTCTCCTGGATGGCTTGGAGGCATTCTTGGGACAATGTGAGGCATTGTCCTTGTACTTGAGCCTATGGTTTTACAACCTTCACTTAGATCAACTACCCTATAGTAGGAGCCTATTGATGAATGCTAAATGATTGGGCCTCTTGTTTTTCATGCTTGATTGGTGGGCCTTGTTCTTCTAGTTGACCTCTACCATCTCTCGAGCATTTACTTGCACCCTACAAAGGTCCTTCTTGTCCTCCTCTTTTTGGGGCCATCTATAATCAATTAAGGAATTGGTATTACTAAGGTATTTTTCATTTATCATTAATAGGTTTATACCTTACCTATGACCTTAGTTCTATGAAGTTCTTAGCTCATGTGATTGTAGAATTAGAAAAATTTCAAGAAAAATGCCCAAAAATTGTTAACTTCTTTTATGGTCCTTTACAATTGACTTCTTTTTCCTTATACATGACTTATAATGATGGTTATGATCCCTTGGGTAAGATAATTAAAAGTTATAGCATACATATGATGAATTGTTCATTAAAACACTTAAGGTTTTTAACATTCTTACCCTTATAACACCTTTCAAGTGATAGAAAATTTTGAATAATTCACATAAGTTTTCCAGATAGCTATCCTTCCTCGACAAAATTGAACACTTTTGGATCAAATAGGTTCAAAAACTACGAAAATTAGAGTGGTATGGAGAAAGATATCAAGTTTGGAAGTTGGTTGCATATAGCTCTTAGTTAAGAGAGAAAAATGCAAAAAACTCTCTTAGCTTCAATTGATGATACTGAATTTTTGAACATTATCGGGTCCTATTTATAGCCTTTTATGGATCCAATATTGGGTATCTAACATTGACTCTCATCCAATATCGAGTAGTTGATATCGAGGTTGTTGAAATTTCATTTTATGAGGACATTCAGCATGGAAAATGAAGCTCTGTGATTGGTTAGAAGGCTTCATGTAAAATCCAAAGTTATCGGGTAAGTGGAAATTCATATTTAGGCACTGGTAGTGTTAGAAGATAGAATCGCAGGCATTAAAAGCTTTGGAAAATGTAAGAAAAGGTTATTGGATCCATGGTGTAGAATGGATTGATTATATACATTGGGAATGTTCATTATGATGCGGTTATGTCAAACAAGTACAAGTTACAAAAGTTATACAAGTGGATCCTCCCTAAAGCAACCTCTAGCCCTTAATGCCCTTGTATAATCACACCTAAAAATATTTGTAGGCACCAAATGGGTTGAATGTAATGCATACTTGCTAAAAGAAACACACATGTTAAAACCTTCAATTTGAGAAAATAACTCTATGTTACACAAAACCACAAGTTATGATCACACGAATAGTGAGATGAGATGGATTTTAGAAAGGATTATAGAAATTGGGATGTGAGGTGCCTTACCATAGGCATAATGAATTCTTGTGTGTTATTAATGGTTAAAGTAATCATTAGCCCTTCTTTCCAAGATTCAAACCAAGTCCAAATCATCTTCCAATGAAATCACATTGTTTTATCTCTTAGATTGCAAGGAGTAGCATCACTTGACATTTTGTCCAAGGGAGGAGTTTGTTCATGGCATTCTTTCTATTTTTTTTTATTTAATTCTCAGAAGCCATCAACCTTCATGCATGGGTAACGTGTCTTTCCAGTGGAACCCTCAAAAATTTATTCAATGACCTTTTTATTTTATTCTTATCTCTGTGAACCTTACCAGAGGACTACCTTCAAGCATGGATACCATGTCTTTCTAGTGACATGGTAAGGTATCACTTATTTTAGTCTTACTCCCATTTTTTGTTAGATCTACAAGGATATAATTATAACCTTAGTAACATGATAAAACAAATAGAAGTAGTCAAAGAGATTCACAAATCCTCTTAATGTCACACCCTTCACATTTCCACTTGGCTCTTCACTTTCTTGTCTAGGCACAATGATTACGAATTTCTTTTTAGTTTGATGGTGAAAAATAATATCATTATGACTATGGTAAGAACCTCTTATTAATGGTATGGATGGATGGATGATGTGGCCTCACTGTCCAAATAATTAGTCCATCATGACTTAACAACATAGAGAAAGCCTCATCTCAATGGGATACATGATGTCATTTTATTCACAAATGAGACTACTGACAAAGGGAATGAAAAAATGTATAAAACTTTAAAAAGGATAGGGAAAATTTGTATCAAGAAATGGAAGAATGATAAAAAAATTACAAAACAAAAAGATGAAAAACACCTATTAATTCTAGATTTTAGAATGGGGCATCTCCCCCACGACTAAGCATTTGGACATGACAAGAATTAATAAGTGAATAGCTAGTGACAAGTGGTGAGGTACCCCTATGTCCAACCATACGAATCACAAGTGTTCAAACATGATCCAGTTGAATTCTATGGATGGGACTAGTTGTGACACCTAGATTGTTATGTCTTGATCGTAGTTTGTTGTCTTCTGATTCAAACTAGTGGTAGCTTTGTCATGTACAGTTTAGTCCAAAGTGAGGCATATGATTCTTGATATTGTTTGGCCCTAAGCTACTCCTAATAATAATAAAGAGATTAATTAATTAATATAATTAATAATGAAAAGTAAAGTCTAAACTAGCCTACGTGCAATGAGTATTCATTCCTAACTATCCACACATGCCTTAGACTTCACGTAACTACTGCTAGGATTACCAAGTATACATCATTAGGCTTACTAAATGATACAATACTAGGTTACCAAGTAATTACACTTAAGTGCTCATGAGTAGTTGTACTCATTCTACTTAATGATAGGAATAATAAAGAGAAATAAATGAAACATTAACTAAGGAAAACAGTAAACAATTAAACAATTAAAAGCAATACTAACTCTAAGTGGATGTTGCAATGATGAAAGTAATCTCGATCTTTATTGCCTAACATGCAATGTGTCCAAATACATCACACTCAAATAAGGATGTTGTGCAATCACTTAACATAACACTATGGGCATGCATTGGAAACTAACAAAGCTTGAAATCAAAAACCTATGAATTTAACTCTATCTTCTCTATTTCTTCTATGTCCCAACCATGCACCCAAGTGTGGTATTTATAGGCATGCATGGAAGAGGTGATATCAAATGCCCACCATTAGAGGTTGTACCCCAATATTGAATACCTGACATTGTGGTTTCAATATCAAATATCTAATATGGAAGCCATGCAAGACATGACTCATCATACCCCAATGGCTAAATGAAAACTCATCCTCGAATTAAACAAAATGAGGAATAAGTTCTTTATAAAAAATTGGGAAGGTATGGGATTATTGACTTATTTATATAAATACAAAAATTGACTTTTTCATGCTACAATCGTGTTTTACGAAAGATATGGACACAACATGACAAGACACAAAATTTGAAAAGCTCATGTAGTTCCCAGAGGTGGTGGCTCTTCCATTGGTCACTCCCCTTTATCACTAGGCTTGTAGAATTTGTAGTGGTTTAGGAGCACTTGCAACTTTTCCTCCTTCATTCTTGGATCATGTACCATCTAGGCCGATGAGCCAATGTGTGCTAAAACTAGTACATCCCACAAACATGGCAGTTATAGAAACATCTTATTTGCTTTCATGTATCAAGCTGCAAACTACCATCATTCCTCCTTATATGCCCTAGCCTTTTCTTTCAATTCATGGTGATCCATCAATCTCTTAGCTAGGTTTGAGGCTACATCTCTTTGTCCATGGTAGCTGGCCTTAATTACCTTCAATTTTGAGTTTGCTACATGAAGTTTCTATATAGCACTTTTCCTATCTACAAACTCTTTTTCATATATTGCATAGGTGACTACTACTTGCTGCTCTAACTTATTTCTAGGTCGACTTGTTATTAATATGGAAATGTTGGCATATTGAAGGTTACCCATTGCCATGTACTTTTTCAATTTTTCAATCTAAAATTTTCTGTTATTTACTTCCACTTGATGGACCAAGTCATAGCTATCCAAGATTGGCTACCAATCAGGATTCTACGCTAACATGGAACTCATGAAGGCCTTTGTCATCTAGATCTCTTTTTCATTAATCTACTTGTACATGCCAATTTGGTCCCAGAACTACTCCTTCAAGTTTCTTGGCCTTATTTTGCCACATGCTTATCTCGATTGCAGATTTTTAACATATTGTACATACCTCTTCCATTGAGAGGGTTCGATTTTTTTTGGCCAATCTGCTAATGTCTTGGTTGACCCTCACCAGTTGTTCTCTCAATTGGTGGATACTTTCTTGTAAGATATTTATCTATTTTTTCATAGTGGTCAACCTTGCACTATTTGCAGCAAGTTGTTTATTCTTTTCTTATGCAACAGTCAATGCCTTTGCATGGGCATATGCTTGAGCTTTAGTAGCTAAGGCATTTCAGACTACCTTCTCCTTTTCTTGCTCAATTACTTTGATCTATTTAATCAATTGGTTTAGTTGCTCCATTTAGAATTGTTCTAGTTGGTTAAGTATGACAAATTAGATAGGGTTCCATATTTTAGCTCTCAAGGTCGTCAACTCCTATTGTAGTCAGAGCACTTCTATTTCTACTTGTTTCACCCTGGTGTTTGTCATGACTAGCTTTCCTTTTGTGGTAATAAGGTCTAACTGCACTATAGTGACATCACTAGGAATGTCAAAAAGAGTTGTCATCACTTGTCCAGTTTGCAATAGTCTATCAAGTACATTCTCATGGACCATAAGAGTCATCGAAGTTCCAACTGACATCTAGACGTCTTTGGTCCTGGTCAAATCCACCAAAGACACAATAGGTAGATTAAAAAATTCTTTTATGTGATTTGTAATGCCTTTTATTACACTTGTTGCATTTTGGTGCTACATGACTATGATAGTAGCACCTTCTCCTATTTCAAGCATTACTTGAAAAGATGTAGCTTTTCTAGAGATTTTCTATGACCATTAGGCTTCTTCTCTTGATTGTAAAGAAATCTATCCCCTTGATGGGTTAGTAGAAATTATGGGCTACACAGTGTCATTGATGATTCAAAAGAGGTTTGATTTATCCCTACTTCCCCAATTGAGAGTTTTAGTAATGTGCGGTAGATGGCTCATTGTAGGTTAGTAATCTTGTGGTGGTGGTGGTGGAACTTGTGGCTCTCATCATTACTTGGGTTCTTGCTCTATTTCCTTTTCTAGTTTAGGCTTCTTTTCTGCTTCTTGTTCTTGTTTATCACCAAGATCTTTCCTTAGTGTTACGAGTTTAAGCAACTTAGCAAAAGAAGCATTTTGAGCCCTCCTAAGAATGTCATTGGTGTATCCCATGATTCTAGCATGCTTGCATAGCTTCCTCATGAGACAAGGAAATGAAAGTGTTAACTTTCCTACCTTCATTTCTTCGAACCACCTCTAGATTTCCATGAAGTACATTTGGGGAAGATTGGCATTATATTTGCCCATTAATATTGCACTTCACCTGGCTGAATATGTTGAGATTCCATTGAGCCTTTAGTTGGGAAGAGGTGATATGTGCCTATATTAAAATGAGTCCTCTCTTCTAGAGCCTAATCATTGTATGTTTTATTATTTTTATTATACATACTCTTTAGCCACAACTTTCTAGTTTCTAGATTGAACCTTGTGGACAAATGCATCAACTTGGCCCCTACATTTGGTAGATTTAGAGCCTCTGTGATTACCTTGATTGAAAAAGAGATAATGACTCTACTGATGTTGACTATGGTTCCTTCTTCCTTGTTATGCACAAACTGGTATGTCTCACTGAGGTACCATTCCCCACTTTCAGAGAGAATGTGCCATAGAGGCGATCCCTAAAGTTGAGTTCTAATTGCCTTAGGAGCGAATGCCATAAATGCTCTGAAGTTTATTTCCACGATGATCATGGTCAACATGGATTTTTCCTGGATGACTTCAAGGAATTCTTGTGACAACATAAGGCATTGTCCTTGTACTAGAGTTTGTGGTTTTGTAGCCTTTCCTTGGACTGACTATCCTATAGTAGGAGCCTCTTGATGAATGCTAAATGATTAGGCCTCATATTCCTCATATTTGGCTAGTGGGCCTTATCTGCCTGGTTAGCCTCTACCACCACTCAGGCATTCGACTACACCTTGTAAAGGTCCTTCTTATCCTCCTCTTTTTGGGACCATCTACAATCAATTAAGGATTTGATGTTGTTAAGGTGCTGTTATTTATTATTAATAGGTTTATACCTTACTCATGACCTTAGTTTCATTAATTTCTTTAGTTCATATGATTACAAAGTTAGAAAAATTATTAGAAAATTTCCCAAAAAGCATTAACTTATTTTATGTCCCTTTGCAATTATCCTATTTTTCCTTATGTAGGGCTTATCATGACAATTATGGTCCCTTGGGTGACAAAATTAAAGAGTCTAGCTTTAATACAATTGATTGTTCATTAAAACATTTAAGGTTTTTAACATTCTTATCCTTATAATACCTTCTGAGCAATAGCAAATCTCAAAAAATTAGTGCAACTTTTCCATGCAAACACCCTCCCCTAACAGAATTGAACACTCCCGATTCAACTAGGTTCAAAAACCACAAAAATTGGAGCAGTATGGAGCAAGATATTACTTGTGAAAGTTGGTTGTGCAAAGCTCTAATTTGAGAGAAAAAATGCAAAAACTCCCCTAGCTACAAATGATGATAATGGATTTTGGAGCATTTTGGAGGTCCTATATATAGTTTTTATTCACTCAATATCTAGTATTTGACATCGAGGCTAACCTAATATCTGGTAGTTGATATTGGGATGCTTGAAAATGCATTTAATGAGGGTACTCAACATAGAAAATAAAGATGTATGATTGGTGGAAGGATTTCAAGCAAAATTCACTATTATGGGGTAAGTGAAAAATCATATTAAGGCACTGAAAGTGTTAGAAGATAGAGTTGTCAACATTAAAAGCTCTGGAAGATGCAAGAAAAGGGGTTAGTTTTAGGGTATAGATGAATGGACCAAGTAGATGATAAGGAAAGGGTTGAGTTTAACATTTATGCACTTGGAACATTTAAGATGATGCAGGTGTGTCAAACAAGTATAAGTCACAATAGTTACACAAGTGGATCCTCCCCAAAGCAAGCATTAGCCCATAATGCCCTTGTATAAACACACCTAAAAATGTCTATAGGCACCAAAGCGGTTGAATAAAACACATTCCTATGAAACAAAACACATAGGTTAAAACCACCAATTTGAGAAAAAATCTCTATGTTACTCAAAACCCTAAGTTAGGATTATATGGATAATGAGATGAGATGGACTATAAAATGGATTGTAGGAATTGGAACATGAGGTGTCTTACCATAGGTATAATGAATCCTCATGTGTTATTAATAGTTAAATAATCATTAGTTCTTCTTTCTAAGATTTAAACCAAGTCCATACCACATTCTAATGACATCACATTATTACATCTCTTCGATTGATAACCATAATACTACCATAGTTTCAAGGAGTAGCATCACTTGGCATTTTGTCCAAGGGAGGAGTTTATTCATGGCACTTTTTACCTTTTTACTTTTTACTTTTTTGGAATCTGGGAAGCCACCAATCTTCAGTCATGGGTAACATGTCTTTCCAATGGGACCCTCAAAAATTTATTTAGTGCCCTTTTTATTTTACTCTTAGTTCCATTTTTTATTAGATCTACAAGGATATAATTACAACCTAAGCAACATGATAGAACATATAGAAGTGATCAAAGAGAATCCACAAATTCCCTTGATGTCACACCATTCACATTCCTCCTTGGCTTTACACTTTGTTGTCTAAGCATAATGATTATGAATTTCTTGTTAGTTTGATGATGGAAAAGAATATCATTATGACCATAGCAAGAACGTCTTATTAATGGAATGGGTGGATGGATGATGTGGTCTCATTATCTAAATAATCAGTCCCTTATGACTTGATAACATAGAGAAAACCTCACCTCAATGGGCTACATGATCATTTTAGTCACAAGTGAGATTACTGACAAAGGAAATGAAAACAATATGTGGAAAAAGTTGAAAAGGATAGCAAAAAATTATATCAAGAAATAAGAAAATGATAAAAAATTATAAAACAAAAAGATGAAAAACACCTGTTAATTTTGAATGTTAGGATGAAGTGTTTCCCCCATGACTAAGTGTTTGATTGTGATAAGAATTAATAGGTGGATAAGCAGGCTCCATGCATTTGTGAAATAGTGTTAACCTTTCATTTTCAAGCCACTAGGTCTCTCTTGGTTTAGTGGTGGCTACGTAGATGAGTTGTTGATCACATACTTGGTTTTCAATTGTACAGTGGGTCAAAGTATGAGTTGTATCAATGTTGTAGATGTATGGCCCACGATTGCATCTTTGATTCGTATTAGGTATGCATGGATTCGTTTGTCTCCCCACACTATTAGATTCATTGCTTTTGTTAGGTGTTGGAGTAACGATAAATGGTGGCCCTTGTGTAGGCTTAGAGGACATTTGTTATGAAAGGGAAGGCATTACACTTGATTGGCATTGTGTTGTTTTGGATGATATGGTAGGTCCATGAGTGTTGCACGTACTCATAAGAACCATCTTGAATAAGGGGAATTTTTGAGATTGTGGGGGAAACCTACTAGCATTAGCATGTTTATGCACATTCACAACACAAGTGGCATTTTTTTGTGAATGTTATGGTGCTAAACCTTCATATGTTGCTAGTGGTGACATGGGATGGGGTGGATATGAGAATATTGAGGATAGGATGGGGGGTAAGAGGTGCAAGGTGATGATCCTTTAGTAAATGTCACTGGTTGATGATACTTGGGAGAGTGATAGTAATAATTTGAAGTAGAGGACATAGGACAAGTTGGAGAAATAACATGTTGAACATAATATTCATATGAGTTCAGCTGGCAATAAGGGTAGGGTTAGTTTGGTAATGGCCTCCCCCATGACTATGGGTTCTTCCATTGCAGCTAATGATAGTGTTGAGGCTGGTAATGAGCCCTCCTATGATAGTACAATTGGTTGTAGGACTATTTATAATTACCTTGTGGAAAAGGTAATTTCCTAGGCATGTGCTTATGTACAAACTAGGGATTTAATGCAAAAGCCCAATACTCATGTAGATGCAACATGACTAGGCAATGGCCCTTTAGGTGGTCATCTATGCAGATGTCACATCTATCATCTTCATCTGTGGTTGAGTCTATAGCCTTACTTTTTTCAGCCATTTTTCCTGTTTGATGATAAGTGTTCCTAGTTGTTTCTTGGTTCTTCTTCTTTCGTTTATTGTGATCACTTGGTTCATTTTAAGTTACCCTATTCTCTATGGTTTCTACAAAAGTTGTAACTTTTTCATTTATCCACTTCAACATCCTATCAAAATTTACTTCAAGTTTGTTGATAGACTTATATATTGACAAGATTTGTTGCAGAATCACTTTATCGAGAGCAACCTCTTTCTCCTTGCCATATATGTGGATCTTTTTCTTTTGAAGAGTTGGCTCCCAATGATATTTCTCAACATTCTCTCATCTACATAGCTCTCCTTCTTCTTTTTCCACACACTTGACTAGCTCTTGGATTTGATGGATTCATAACTCATATAATTAACCTAGAGCATACATCCCAAGGATCTCCTTGTTTCATTACAAAGCCCATCTATGATGTGGAAAAGTTTCTCTTTCTTAGAGAAACCATGGCCTGGGCATCTATTTAATAGGGAATAATATCTATCTAGGACCATGTCCAAGGGTTCATGTTGTTCTTGTCTCCATCTAGATCCATCTCCTTAGATTGGACACCCTTGCATAGGTTTGGTATTTCTCATTGGAGAGTTCCAGCATTGTGGCCCACTATTGGATTGAATTTGGTGTCAATGATCTATACTACACTTCAACTCTATCAATTAGTGTCCTAGGAAAGATCTTAAGCTTTTGCAACCCACTTTCAATGTTTTATAAGTCATAGGCATCATGGAAGGCTTGAAAATGATGTTGTGGATCTAAATCATAGCCTCTCACAAATTTAGGGATGTTATTCATATTAATCCTAGGTAGAAGACTTTCCCTGCAATGCCTATGGGGTATCTTAACTACCTCTATGATCTACATTAGGCTCTTAGTGGCCAACAAGGGTTCATCATCATTAGACATCTTGTGATGAAAATTTCTATTTCTATTCATTTAATTGTGACGATTTTGTTTATGTTCATTTTGATGTCTTTGATTTTTCTCATGGTTTCGATTTCTATTTTTATTCTGACCTCATAATGGATCTTTGTCTCTATACCTATGTTCATCTTCATCAGAACTAGATGTTGAAGAGGAGGAGGAAGTTGAGGAAATGGGAGGATTGCCATGGATTCTATGGAATTCCGTAGGATCCCTTGATTTATCATTTTAAGGTTTCGAGAAGGTCTTAGACCTTGAGGCCTTCCCTAGCCTAAGACTTACTTCATCTCCTCTAGGATTGTCTACCTTAGGTGAATGTAGTCTTTGAGTGTTGTTAGGGTGGTCATGAACATATGAAATCCCTACATGAAGTTGGTCACTCCATTTTTCTTCAACATACATCTCATTAGTTTTCCAATGAATGTTTTCACTATACAATGCATTATTACTTTCTTGTGAAAGAGATATTGTTTTTAGTGAATGATGTGTGTGATTTAATATTTTCTAAAAAATATATCATTAATGCATTTACAGCAATCGTGCATGATATAAGTAATCTAGATAACTAACACCATCCTCGGCAGTGACGAGGTACCCCTATGCCCAACCATATGAATCACAAGTGTTCACGCATGATCTGGTCAAATTCCATGGATGGGACTAGTTGTGACATCTAGATTGTTATGTCTTAATCATAGTTCATTGTTTTCTCACTTGGACTAGTGGTAGCTTTGTCACATATGGTTTAGTCCAGAGTAAGGCATATGATTCTTGATGTTGTCTAGCCATAAGCTACTTCTAATAATAATAAAGAGATTAATTGATTAAGCTAATTAATAATGGAAAGTAAAGTCTAAACTAGCCTGTGTGTGATGAATATTTGTTCCTAACTATCTGCACATGCCTTGGACTTCACGTAACTACCACTAGGATTACCAAGCATATGTCACTAGGCTTACCAAATGATACACAACTGGGTTACCAAGTAATTACACTTAAGTGCTTGTGATTATTCATACTACTTTTTCTCAATGATAGAAATAATAAAGAATAATAAATGGAAACATTAACTAAGAAAAATAATAAATAACTAAAAGCACTAAAAAAGCTAAGTGGATGTTGCAATGATGAAAGTAATCTTGATCTTTATTGTCGAACATGCAACATGTCCAAGTACATCACACTCGAATAAGGATGTTGTACAATCACTTAACATCACACTATGGGCATGCACTAGAACTAACAAAGTTTAAAATCAAAAACCTATAAATCTAATTCTATCTTCTCTATTTCTTCTATGTTCCAACCATGCACCCAAGTGTGGTATTTATAGGCATGCATGAAAGAGGCAATATTGGATGCTTGACATCAAAGGTTGTGCCCCGATATCAGATACCCACCATCACGGCTCTAATATTCGATATCCGATATTGAAGCCATGCAAAAGATGACTCATCAGGCAAACTCCATGCATTTGTGAAATAGTGTTACACTTTCATTTTCAAGCCATTGGGTGTCTTCTAATTTAATGGTGGTTGAATAGATGGGTTTTTGCCCACACACTTGGTTTTTAAACATATGTTGGGTTAGAGTATGATTTTTGTAAACTTTGTAGATGTCTAGCCCACAACTACACCCTTGATCATGATTAGTTATGCATGGATTTGTTTGTCTCTCTACAGTGCTAGATTCATTGCTTTTGTTAGGTGTTGGAGTAACAATGGATGTTGGCCTTTGCATAGGATCAGAGGACATTAGTTGTGAAAGGAAGGGTATTGTACTTTATTGATATTATGTTGGTTTGGATGAGTTAGTAGGTTCACAAGTGTTGCACTTATGCATGGGAAGCATCCTAAAGAAAGGGCATTTTTGAGATTGTAGTAGGGACCTATTGGCATTGTCATGTTTATGTATGTTTGTAGTACAAGTGGCATTTTCTCATTGATGTCGTGGTGTTGAACCTTCCCATGTTGCTGGATGTGACATGTGATGGGATGGAGTATGAGAATATTGAGGATATGATGAAGGATAAAAGGTGTTAGGTGGTGATCCTTCAGAAGAAGTCACAATTTGATGATATTTGGGAGAGTGATAGTAGTGATTTGAAGTGGAGGAAGTAGAATAAGTTGGGGAAATAGGTTGTTGAATATAGTATACATATGAGTTCAGTTGGCAGTAAGGGTAGCGCTAGTTTGGAGATGATGGCCTCCCCCATGAGTATGGATTTTTCCATTGCATTGGATGATAGTGTTGACGTTGGTAATAAGTCCCACTAGGATAGTACGATTGGTTGTAGGATTGTCTATAATTACCTTGTGAGAAAGGTAATTTCCTAAGTATTTGCTTTTGTACAAACTTGATATTCAATGCAAAAGCTCAATACTCATATAGATGTAACATGATTGGGCAATAGCCCTTTGGATGGTCATATATGCAGATGTCTCATCCATCATCTTCTTTTACGGTTGAGTCTATAACATTATCTTCTACAGCTATTTTTCCTTCTTTTTTATAAGTATTCCAAGCTATTTCTTGATCATTTTTCCTCCTTTTGTTGTGATCACTTGATTCATTTTAGATTACTCTCTCCTCTATGGTTTCTACAAAAGTTGTAACTTTCCCATTTATCCATTATGACATCTTATTAAACCTTGCTTCAAGTTCATCAATAGACTTTTGTATTGACAAGTTTTGTTGTGAAATCACCTTATCTAGAGTTGCCGCTTTTTCCTAATCACAGATGTGGACCTTTTTCTTTTGAAGAGTTGGGTCTGAGTGATATTTCTCAACATTCTCCTATTTACATAGCTCTCCTTATTTTTATTGCCACATGCTCAATTAGCTTTTAAATCTAATGGGTTCCTAGTTTGTATAATTGACCTTGAGCATACATCCCAAGGGTCTCTTTTATTTGACTATGAAGCCCATCCATGATGTGGAAAAGTTCCTCTTCTTGAGAGAAACCATGGCCTGGACATCTATTTAGTAGATAATAGTATCTATCTAGACCATATCCAAGGGTTCATGTTGTTCTTGCTTCCATTCTTGGATTCGTTTCCTTAGGTTAGACACTCTTGCATAGGTTTGGTATTTCTCATTGAAAAGTTCCAACATTGTGGACCACCAATGGATTGAATTTGGTTTCAATGAGCTATACCACACTTTGGCTTTATCTATTAGTGTCTTAGGGAAGAGCTTAAGCTTTTGCCATCCATTATCAATGTTCATTAAGATGCAGGCATCATAAAAGGCTTGTAAATGATGTTGCAGATCAAAATTATAGCTTCCAACAAATATAGCCATATTATTCATATCAAACCTTTTGATGCAACTTTCATTGTGATGCCTATTGGATATTTTAATGTCCTTTGTAATTAGCATCATATTCTTAGTGGCCAACAAGGGTTCATTGTCATCAGACATGTCGTGGTGAAAATTTCTATTTCTATTTGTTTAATTACAATGATTTTGTCTATGTTCATTTTGATGTCTTTGATTTTTTCCTTAGTTTTGATCTCTATCCTTATTTTGACCTCATAGTGGAGCTTTATCTCTATACCTATGTTCATCTTCATTAGAACTAGACATTGAAGAGGAAGAGGAAGATGAAAAAGGGGAGAGTTGCCATGGCTTCTATAGTGTTCATCTTGGTTCCTTGAATAATCTTTTCTAGGTTTTGAGAAGATCCTAGGCCTTGAAGCCTTCCCTACTCTAGGACTTCATCTCCTCTAGGATTGTCTACATTAGGTAAATGTAGTCCTTGAGTGTAGTCAAGGTGGTCATGAACATATGAAATCCCCACATAAGGTTGGTCACTCCAATTTTCTTCAGTATATATCTCATTAGTTCTCCAATGAATATTCTCTTCATATGATGCATTATCGCTTCCTTGTGAAAGAGACATTATTGTTGATTTATGATGTGTGTGATTTAATATTTTCCAAAAGATAATTCATTAACACATTTACAAAAATTGTGTATAATATAACTAATCTAGATAACTAGCACCATCCCTGACAATGGCACCAATGATCAGTAACAAGGTGCCCCTTATGTATAACCATATGAATCACAAGCATTCACACATAATCCGGTTAAATTCCATTGATGAGACTAGTTGTGGTATCTAAATTATTATATCTTGATTGCAGTTCACTATCTTCTCACTTAGACTAGTGGTAGCTTGTCATGTATGGTTTAGTCCAAAGTGAGGCATATGATAATTGATGTGTTTAGCCTTATGCTACTCCTAAAGATAATGAAGAAATCAATTTATAAACTAATTAATAATGAAAAGTAAAGTCTAAACTAGCCTACGTGCGATGAGTATCCATTTCTAACCATCTGTACATTCCTTGGACTTTGTGCAACTACTGCTGATATTACCAACACACCATTATTGGGCATACCAAATGATAACACTATTGGATTACCAAGTAATTACACTTAAGTGCTCGTAATTAGTCATATTCATTCCACATAATGACAAGAATGATAAAGAGCAATGAATGATAAACATTAACTGAAGAAAATAATAAGCATTTAAGTAGTTAAAAACAATAATAAAGCTAAGTGGATGCTACAATGATGGAAGTAATTTCAATCTTTATTGTCAAACATGTAACATGTCCAACTACATCACACTTGACTAAGGATGTCATACAATCACTTAACATCACACTATGGGCATGCACTAGAAACTAACAAAATTTGAAATATATCTTCTTTCTATTACTAAAAAATCTATTTGAATCTATATCTAAACCATGCACCCAAGTGTCGTATTTATAGGCTAGCATGGAAGGTGTGACATCAGATCCTTGACATCAGAGGTTGTGCCCTAATATCAGATACTCGACATTGTGGCCTTGATATTGGATAAACATGACTCATCAGTTATGATCCATAAATGTTTATTACTAAAAAAATAATATTTAAAAAGTATTAAAAACACCATATAGATTGACGTGAACGTAATGTAAAATGGGATGATGCATCAAATAAACTAATATTTCTGCTTCTAAGTCGGATGAAAAATAAAGTGTTTTTCAGTAATTTTGGGAGTGAGATGTTTTTGGTAGGGTATTATGATAGTATTTCGAAACGCTTCTCAAGTTTCAACTTCACTCATTGTAACTTTCCTTTGTATTCATGGTGGTTATAGCTTGTGCATTTTTAGGACCTCGTGTTGACATAGTTTCCAAGCTTCCTAGATCTTTTAAGGCCAACTAGGCCATCAAGGTAACATTATTCTCCACTTGTTTCTTTGTCTTGGTAGCTATTGATGTCAACATTGCCCATGCTAGGCATAGGGACATGCTTAAATAAGTTCGAGTATTGTGAAAATTAAAAAGTCTTATAAGTTTGCTATCTTTACTAGTAGGCATTTATTCTTCAACAGATACCTGACAATATGACATTATTCAATCCTCAAAATTTTAGTATATATTGCATTTCAAAGACAATGCGACATGGATAATCCATGTTCACTAACAAGAAGATGGTATATGAAAATCATCAATGTAAATTTATAATTCATGTTTACACTTTACAATGGTTGTGGGAAGTGTTCCTTGTCCCATGAAGACAATTAAGTACTTCCATGATTTGAGCTTACTATAGAAACATGAAAGATGGCATTTAGGTGATTTCCTAGAATGATAAATAGTGAAATTGAGGACCTCTATGTAGAATTACAATAGTTTAAAGCTTTGATGTTGTCAAATCCTCCTTTATAACAAGAAACATGCAACAAAAACCAATCATAAGATGCCACAAAATAGTTGTTTGTCTTTAGCAAAGCCTTGTAGGATTATACATCTTCAGTATGTTTGCCCTACTCTACTATATATGACATAGAATGAGCATCAAAATTCAGTACTGTATCATGAAATCACAAAACTATAAACTAGTCTTTAAACTTGAAATATAAAAACTCACATGAAAGAATCCCTCATACACATAGTATATCTGATTTTGACCTTGGCTATCTAAAAATTGAAGAGGCACATGTTACCAAGTTTAGTATGCCTTTAACGAGGGGAATTTTCAAACCTTATAGAACTATTATACAATGCAAATTTTGAATATCCATCTTGCATTTTAAGGGTTTGCTAAGCTATACATAAAGTCATTAATATTGTTTGATCGTAACTTAACAGATAATGCATAATGCAGCAAGTAATATTCTGCACACCTTGTCTATTCCCATTTTCATAGCTCAACAAGCTATTACCAATGATTTCCTCATTAAGAAGGATGAAGATGTACAATTTTACTATCTTTACCTAGCATAAAATATGACTTAAAATGAGAGTTGTGCATATGACTTAAAATGAGAGTTGTGCAAGTGGTGGTGGATGTAACCGATGTGGTGGTGGGAGTTACGTTGGTGGTAACTGTCGGCATTGGACGTTAGGATTGGTGGTAAAGAGGTGGTGGATGTGGGGAGTTACCGGTGGTCATCATTACGCTGGGTGAGCGGTGGTGCTGGGAGTTACATACTGTCGTGATGGTGGTGAAGGATGTCGTAGTAGCAACTATAAACGACAGGCAGGCACAGCGGGAGAGGAGGAGGAAGCAGGGGACTCTTGACACCAAAGGGGACTTTGAGCACCAGTTGGAACTTTGGTGGGCACTAGGTGGTGGTAGGTAGATCATCATCTACCTTCCTCCTTCTCCGGGACAGCAGACATAAGTATTGGAGTGTGACATCAACACCGACGGTAGGAGGCAGCCTCTCTAAACGAGCTATGGTAGGTGCATGCATGGTAAGGTGCGTGAGCAGCATGCAGGCAACGCAGACAATTTGCAGCAGCAAGCGACAGATGCTCAACCGTGAACGGTAGTTAGGCACGCGTCAGCAATGCATAGCAGTGGCAACGTCTGCGATGGTAGTGACACACGACGGCTATCAACGATGGTCATTGTGACTGGCAGGCAGCTACAGGTGAGCATGCAACATTTATACGACCTCCAGAGGTTTTCTGTCATCAATGGTAGCACGCGTGACAGCGAACAACATTATAGACGGTGGTGCATAGCATCGATAAGCCTCCCCTCTTTGGCCAGAGCACGTGCAGCAGCCTGGGGTTCCATGCCTTTGTGTCAATAGTTGCAGGCAACAGTGGGCGATCTATCTCCTTCTTCCCGGTCTGACCAGCAGGCAGCTTCCCTGGGCTACGCATGGCAGGCAACAAACACTGGTGTACGTGACAATGCGTTGTTGCAATAGGGTCGTTCCCTCTCCTCTCTCTCATCTAAAAGCCTCCCTTTCTCTCTGCCAACAGCAATGTAGACAATGACCATGTGTGAAAGGCATGTGATGGTGGCTGGTGTTGCCTTAGGCAATAGTCTCTTCAAACAAGTTTTTTTCATGACGTTGGTGTATCCAAAATTTACGCATCAATGATAACTTTCCCCACAAACATCTCCCAAACCACCTTCACCATGCTGAAAAACATTGGTAGGTGTCGAGGCCCATATGCTGCCATTGTGTAAGTTGGAGATGGTATCCCAACCTTCGTTGCCATTGTTTGGAGCAAATTTTTGCACATCCTAGCCTGGTCCAAGATCACGTCTGATGGATTTCTCAACACGAGTGCGTGTAGTGCAACTTCGGTCGCTACCTTCTCCACTTGCCATAATGTGTGTCGTAAAATCGGTGTCGCAAAATCGGGGACTGGCAAAAGTTTCATTCTTAAAACATACCATTACTTTGAACTCGGGGAAATGGTTTGACCCATCGTGGATGCAGTGACGGTAGATTGTAGCAGCATTTCTGTGCCAACTCTTGCAGCTGATTCCTAAACATCTTGCCTGCCTCAATTTTGAAGCAAGGAAGTAGTAAATGTGAGAATTTGAGTTAGACTTTGGATGCTCACAAATTTCATCCTTTATAATGCCAATTTATAGAAACGTGGATGTTCCGTGAATGATGCTGGTGCTCTATTATGTCAACCATTATCAACTCTGGCAACGACGTTGATTTCTTCCTCATCGGTTTGTGACTTTAGAATTAGAAATTTCCCAAAACCATGAATGTAACTGCTTTTGCATGGTGCCCGTTCCGCCGAGTCTCGTTCTTAGATTTCTGGACACTGCCTTGCAAACCGTGGTGATATTTGGGGCAGCTTTGTCAAAGTATTATCTGCATTTCTTGGTGTCTTTCTTTGTGCATCCAAACGAAAATTGCCAAAAGCTGAGGAGAGCATGTTTGGGTAGTTTTAATTCGGCCATCAGATAATTCCGTTGGCCCCAATAGTGCCAAACTTGGTAGGTCTCGCATCTTCCCTTTTACCTTTATTGTCTCCCTGCGCGCAGAGCCCACCCTGACCTGACTCTGTCGGGCTTTGAAGTTTTGTTTGTGTAGTAACGTTCAAATGTGTTGCGACGTGTGTGTTGCACGCGGTTGGTGCGTTTGCTCCGTTCGACTGCTTAGTGGCTGCTCTCGTGTCTGCTGATGCTGGATTTTCTGCTCATCTTTGCTACCCTGGTGCGACGTGTGTGTGGTGGGGGGCAGCCAACACGTCATGCGCATGGCGGTGACAGATCGTTGCTGTGTTGTGTTGGGCTGCCATTGTGTAGCCTTGGGCCTTTGGCCTTTCTTTCTCTTTATTTTGTAGTTTGTGAAGTTAGCCAGCAGCGTTGTGGATTTTTTATCTTGTAAATAAAATAATAATAGAAAGAATAACATTTAATATTCTCTGCAGTTTCGCTCACTTTTCTAGTTTATGCGCAGGTTCCATTGGAAGCTGAAAACTGAGAAGTTGAAGCGACAGACTTGTCCAGATAAAATCCCCTAAATCAGAAGTTGAAGCTACGTTTTTTGTTGAAATACCTTTTGTTTGATATTCTTATAATTGAGAACTATTATCTTTATTGTACATTTATTTCTAAATAAGTGTTTCAACCAAGACTCCAAGTTATATTTGGAGTTTTTAAGCTCTGGTTTATTCTGAAACTTTCATTTTTAGTTTGCTAAATGAGATGCTATTTTAGTTTTCCTTGTTAAGTTTAAGATCTAGACAATTAATTTGTTTAAGTTCTTTTGTCAAAATTAATGACATTATTTTATCTGTTTGAACATCACATTTTACATTTGTTAAAACACCACATTGCCTTACTAGTTAAAATTATTATTGGCTTTTTGTACCCATACAAGAGGTGCCTTAGTAGTCATCTCTTAAAATGAGTTTTGTGGATGTTGCTATGTGATCAAAATTTATGTATCAACACCTTTTTGATGCTAGAAGGAGGGTTATTTTTTAGTCTTTTTTTTCATTTCTATTTTCTGAAATATTAGTTTTTCTATTTTTTCTTATTCTTATTTTGTTTCTATTTTCATTTCCCAAAAATTTCATTTTCATGTTTCTATTCTTATTCACCTATTTGCAATTTCCATTTCTATTTCTAAGTTTCTGTTTTCACTTTAGAAACCTCAATTTACTAGCTACCTTTTTTGTTGTTGATCTCCCATTTTTTCTATGCTTGTTAACAGTCATCTATCTTAGGCTTCTATTTTCTGGTTTTAAAAATCTTTTATTTTCCTATTTCAGTTTCCTTTGTAGGTTATCTAAACCTTCATTTACTTTTTCTATTTCTTGTCTTATTGACAATAATTTATTTTCCGGTTCCTAAAAACTTCTATTTTCCACTTCCTAAAAACTTATGTTTTCTAGTTTCAATTACTTCAACCTTTATTGGTCCATTTCTGATACCAATTCCAATTAACAATCGTCTATTTTTAGTTTTATTTCCAGGATCCTAAACCTTCAATTTTATATATCGCAATTTTATTTTTTCTTTCAAAAATAAAATAAAAATATTTAAATATTTTTCTATTTTATTTAATTTTTACCATTTATTAGCATTTTACATTTTCTATTATTTTTCATTTTATGAGCAAATCTTCCCATAAAGCATCTCAACAAAGATCTCTTACCCCTAATCAACTGGCTACCTATCATTTTACTTTAAGAAGGTAACAAGCTTCATGTTTTTCAAATTCTTTCCCAAAAAGAATTTGAACTAGGAGGGTAGCTAATCCACCCCCAACTCCCTTGATCAGCTATCCCTTCAACTTTATAAACTATCACAATATTCCAAAACTACTTCGAAACATTAATTTGTTCTTTGACCCTACATCCTTAAATAGTGATGCACAACAACATGTAGCATGCTTTGAAACTTTGCTAGGCATCTACAAAATTACTAAAAATGACATAGCTTGTAGAGTCTTGGTGACTACTTTTAGAAGTAAAGCAACACAATGGTTTTTAATGCTCCATAATGCATCTATTAATTCATTGCTAAACTTTAAAAATAAGTTTATACTCTAATTTGATAAGTTCACTAGTCATGCCTTAGCCTTAAGTAATTTTACAAATATGAGAAAACTACTTGGGGAAAACATTTGTGATTACAATTTAAGATTTCTCCATCGATTATCTTATGTGCCAAATGAGACGTGTTCACAACCTGATGGTATCCTCAATTTTAACCTCTCCACCACTAATCCATTCTTTGGCTATGTCATCGAATCTGATTGCAACATAATAGAATTACGAGTAATGGCTAAACCTATTGAACTAGAGCAAATTATTTTGATGAATAACATCTAAACCCAATTTGGGATGATGTGTATTAGAAATCCTATGTAATCTAGCCCCTTACTGTCCCAAGATCTCACAATGAATAACACTATGTTTCAAGCCCCTACTCCTCTCCAAATGACTCAAACTACAAATAATTATTTTTAAAGTCTAACATCTTCTTCATTTTTACCATTAAATATTGGTTTAAATGATGATCAATCAAAAGCCTTGATCTAATCCATCATAAAACCAAATGGAATATCTAATCCTAGTGGGTCTACTACTCAAATAGAAAATCAAATGATCCAAATATTAACTTCACTTCAAAAACTTTTCAATGAAGTAGTTGAACTAAAGCAAAATAACAATAAAGTTCCTATACAAACTAAAAATCTAAGCACATTAATCAATGATGATTATTGTTATCTTCATAACACTATGTAGCATTCTTAGAAAAATTGTCCTTAATGTTTAGCATTATATGGTGACAATGCTCAAAATCAACATAATGAAAAAACCTTATTTATGGTCCTCAATATACCTCATGAAACAGAGAATGAAGAAGTTACCTCATTTTAGCAAGTCATGGTAAGTGATGCCAACCCACATGACACTCGCTATCATAGACTTAGTGCCATTATGAACTCTACTCAACAACAAATTAGAAACAACTCTCATACTCCTTCCAACAAAAGAGTCCCTAATAAAAATAACACTAATAATCAAGTGGGACCTTGCCATGTAAACATCCCACAATAATCAAACTCATCTTCTTTGCTTAGAAGATATCCACCGCAACATGAAGTCAAAGATGAACTTAAAGCTTGTGATCTAGTTGAAGATTTAAAAAGAGTCAAAGCGAACATTTCAATGTATGATCTTTTACATTTTAATAAAATGAAAGATGTAATCCAAAAGATAGTTTATACACCTAAAACCAACAAAGAAAAATCTCCAATAACTAAAAAACAAGTTCATTTTGTGGAAATTCCTAGTTTTTTATCAATACAAAACTCAACCAATTCTATGTTGAATAAGAAATATCAGCAATCTTTTTTAACAACCTTAATCATTTTAGGTAATAATGTTCCTAACTGCTTAATGGGTTTTGGTGCAACTGTTAGTGTCATGCCATTAGAAGTATGTAAAATGTTAGGAGCACAAATGCTATCACAAGTAAGAAGTGTGATAAAAATTGATGGGTCTAATGTACCCATGGTAGGTTTGCTAAAAGTAGTGAATGTGTAACTTAAATAATACCCTACTTTCACATGTTATATAGATATTTTAGTAGTTGACATGTCACCCACTTATGGTATCCTTTTGTCAAGGACTTTTGGAGCCCATTTTGGGGGCTTCTTTAGATAAGATTTTTCAAAATTATTAATTCCTATTAAAGGAAAATCTAAATATGTTATTATACCAAAAGAACCTTTTTACAAAAAAGTGGTAACAACTTTCGATCAACAAAATCAATCTTTGGAAAATCAAAATACTAATCTCTTTATTGGAGTTATTGAACTTGGACTTGGAGAATATATTCTGAATGATGGTGTGAGTGAATCTTTAGAAATAAATCCTTTTGCTCAGACATATTCCACCCAATATTACCAAGGTTTTAGAAAATCTGAAGAAATTTATGAAGGTACTTTGTCATATCATCAACAAGATGGAAGAACATTTCTTTTTGGTGACCCAGCATCATTGGAAAAGGATAATGATATAAATGAGATTCAAACTAATAAAACATTAGAAGATCAAGCAAGTTTTGATTATGAAAATTGTTACATTAATCAAAGGGCTAATTTTTCAGATTTTATTAATTTAAACACTTGGATATTGAGAGTAGATGGTTTCTCTTCCAAGAAAGGATGTGGAGTCGAAATAATGCTCATACCTCCTGGTGAAGCTCCTATCCTTAAAGCTATTAATTTCACATAGCCTATTACTAATAACATGGTTGAATATGAAGCACTTATACATGGGCTCAAGCTAGCTCAATACTATGACTTATCCAAAATCAAGATTTTTAATGACTCTCAACTAATAGTAAATCAAGTTATTGGAGTTTTTGATGATAAATATGCTACCATGAAGGCTTATACAGCTTACGTCCATGATCATTTTAAATAATTTGAACACATAACCATTGAACATATTCCTAGAGAGGAAAATTACATTCCTAATGCACTTGCTCAAATGACCACTACTTTAGATGTCCCTTTTAAACACAATGCTTGGGATTCTAAAATTATTATTGAAAAAGTTAAGTCATATTCTATTCCATGTCTTTTCTTTTTAAGTATTTGATGATGATAATCATATTTGTGAATTTTTATTTTCTAAGGGTGAATTTAGTAATCAATGTGTTGAACTTTCTCAAATTAATGAGGAAGTTATATCAAAGGATGTCATACTTTTAAATAAGATTTCTCCTAAAATAGTAACTAGAGAGACTTTATTTGATGACTTATGTACTAAAACCAAAGAAACTTCTAGAAATACTACTTGGCAAATACTAGCTAAAACAAAAATAATTCAAATTCAAAAAAAAAAAAACAGGGGCAACACTACCCTATTAAAATAGGAGCTTACTTACATGTTGATGAAAAAAAAATGTGGTTGAATTACTACATGAGTTCAATGATGTGTTAGCTTGATCATATGAAGATCTTAAAACCTTCAATCCACTAGTGACGACACATACTATACCTCTTAAGCTTGAAACCAAACCATTTAGAAAAAAACTCAAACCAGTAAATCCTAAGATTGAAACCTTGATGAAAGAAAAAAGTGATAAGATTTTAAAATCTAAAATTATTTATCTTATTAGACATGCAAGTTGGATATCAAATTTAGTGCTTGTTAGAAAATGAACTGGTGAATTAAGGTTATGTATTGATGAGTGGCGAGGTACCCCTACACTCAACCATACGAAACGAGCGTAGCACACACGATCCAGTCGAACTCCACAGACTAAATGCCTAAACGCCCCATGGAACACTTGGGGTTAATCATTCATTGTCTTCCCAGACTTACTTGTTGTTGTCACAGTGTATGGTTAAGTAAGTTCGAGGTATATGATTTTTTTGGTCTTTTCTGGTTTTATGTCTTCTATGCTAAGAGCAAAGGGTTGAGAAACTAACTAACTCTAACTAATGTCCTAAGTCTAAATTAGCTAGCATCAGCATCTGTTCCCACTTACCATACACACCCTGAACTATGCAATTGTGGCTACCAAACACCAATCGTTACTGGGATCACCACATGTAATGCACGTGCTCAAAGTGGTCGTACTAAGGCACCTAACTAGCCTAAGCGTGATGAGCAGCTGATTCCTTGACTAGCCATACACATCCATAGATGCTTGTAATCAAGTCGTACTCATCCCGCATTCTAGGAGACAAGGGTGAGAGAATCTAATTGCGATGAGTAGCCGATTCCTTGGTTAGCCCTACACATTCGTCAATGCTCCTAACCAAGTCGTACTCATGCCACGCTAACAATAGGTAATAAATAACATGTAAGAAATAACAAATAATAAACCTATTCCATGCACTGCAAGGTTTATCCACAAAGCTCATCTTTATTTTCGTACACAACTTGCATTCAGGTACAAAGCTACTCGAATAAAGAACCATTCACTTGGGGACTCCTACTGCCGGCACATGGAAAATATTCTATCTATGGGGTGATCAATCTGCCAGAGCTTTGCTACTTCTAGCCTAGGATTTGAAATGAGGGGAGTGTCGCCTCTTATTTATAGATTTGGCGATGGACCACGATATTGCGTATGCGATATCGCAGGGGACAACGCGATATCGCGTACGCGATATTGCATGGGATGCGATATCGTGATGGCCGCAATATCATGGTGCATGCGATATCGCATCTCATCATGTATTGATTTTCGTGACCTTGAGACTTCTTGTATTAAGGCTAATTATCTACTTCCTCTCATGGAAGAGCTTTTATAAATCATGAATGGTGCCCAAATGTACTCCTTTATAAATGGATATTCAAGTTATAATCAAATCGTAGTAAGTAAGAGAGACCAATATAAGACTACTTTTATAACAAAGTGGGGAACTTTCTAATTCGCTAAGATGCCCTTTGGTCTTATAAATGTTGGTTCTACCTTTTAAAGAGCTATGGACAAGAATTTTGATGGGCTAATAAGGAAGTGCATTATTATTTATCTAGATGATTTAACCATTTTTTTCCAAAGATCAGGGTCCACACCTTAGAGACCTTAGAAAAATTTTCATAAGATGTAGACAATTTGGTATCACTTTGAATGTAAAGGAATCCATATTTGGTGTTCAAAATGGCAAATTTCTTAGTCATATAGTGACTAAAGAAGGAATTATGATTGATCTAGAGTGAGTAAATGCAATTTATAGGTATCATACCCTTTATCTAACACTGATTTAAGGGCCTTCTTTGGGAAAATTAATTTTTTAAATGTTTCATCCTTGTTTATGCCGAATTAGTTAGACCATTAAATGAGATACTTAAGGATAGAAATCTACATTAGACAGATGAAAGAAAGAATTCTTTCCTTTCCATTAAAGAAGCCATTATAGATGCTTCAATTTTAACTTCTCTATGATATAAAAATTATTTTCTTTTATATGCTTTTTCTAGTGACATTACTGTTGTCACTATCTTAACCCAAGATGTAGTTAATCAAGGTGAAAGGCCCATAGATTTTATGTCCACACCTTTGAAAGACACTAAATTAAAGTACTCACCATTAGAGAAACAATTGTATTCTATGATAAAAGCCTTAAAGAAATTTTGCTACTATTTTTTAAATGTAAAATTTTATGTTATATTACCTAATTCAACCCCTATGGAATTAGCTAAGTTATAAGATCCTAGTAAAAAAAATACTTGGGTTATGAAACTACAAGAGTTTGATATCCAATGGAAAGTAGTCAAGTTAGTTAGGGGAACTAGTCTTACCAAAGCCTCAACCTTAGAAAGTTATGATGTCCCTAAAAATAAAGAATCATTACCACTTCACATATTATCCATTGATGATGAAAACAATATCCTATTCACTCCTAACCAATTACATTATCCATGCTATGGTTATATTAAATTTTATTTAACCTTCCATCATTGTCCTTTGGATTTTCCTAGATATAAAAGAAAGATTTTAGTATCTAAAGGTTCTAAGTTTACTTTAATTAGTGGTGAGTTCTTTAGGAAGAATTTCCAAGGAATATACCTTTAATGTTTAAACCAAGAATAAGCTAACAATTCTTTGAAACAACTTCATGAGGAAGGACATATAGCATATTGATTGCTAGTGCATAAAATCACTAGATCCAATTACTATTGGCCTATTATGATTAATGATGCTTAGCACCTAGTCAAAACTTGTGAACAATGTCAAATGTTTAAAGGTAAAGATCCCAAGAGTTCAGCCCCTTTATAACCTACAATAGAAACTAGACCATTTGCACAATGGGCTTTAGATTTTATTAGAGTGATTAATACATTATCAACTACTTTACACATGTTTATCTTAACAGCCATTGATTGTTGCACACATTGGTTAGAAGTAAAAGCAACTAAAATTGCATTATCTCATGAAGTTATTTGACCTAATGTTTATAAAATTTATGATTTGCAAGGATATAAATTAAATAGAAATTTTAATGTGTTTCATTTAAAGCATTTCTCCTCATGTGCCCCTTAGGAACATTTGGTAGATCCTTAGTTCCATGCTTTCTTCTCATTTTCATGCATTTCATGTGTGTTGAGTGGTGGAGTAGTCCAACATCCAACCATACAAGCTATGAATGTTCATGCATAGCCCAATTAAATTTCATGGACAAGGAAATGTAGTTATTCTAGTAATTGGTTAGAGTTCACAATCATTGCCTTCCCACATGAGTTAGTAAAATTAATGCATATGGTTTAACTCACGGTGAGGCATATGATAATTGATGTTGAGTAAGCCATATTTCTCCTAGTAAACATAAAGTAAGTGGGATTATTCTAAATCTAAGTAATGCTAAACAAATCTAATCTATCTTATGTGATAGACATTTTTTGCTAATTTTTTGAATACATCTTGGACTTAAGTAATTAAGACTGGGATTACCAAGTATTACACTATTGAGCAAACCAAGAGATAATACTATTGGGTTTCCAAATGATTACAGTTAATGCTTGGAATTAGTTGTATTCATTTCACTTAATAATAGTAATGATAATGTGCATAGAAAGCAAATTAGTAGCTAGAGAAAATAGTTAACATTAAGCTAAGTCAAAGTAGGAAAATTATTCTAAGTGTAAATAGTAGAAACTAAGTGATGTTGCAATGATGCAAAGTAATCTTGATCTTTATTTCCATGCATGAAACATGTTCAAGTACATTCCACTCAAATAAAGACTCTATTTAATTACTAAGAATCACACTATAGGTAGACACTCCTAAGTGCTAAGTGCTAAAATGAAGAAAATAGACTGATGGAACTTTGCTAAGTGTGAAATGTAACTGTATGTGGATGGTGCACCTAAGTTTTGTATTTATAGGCCTGCACACATTTCTGATATTGGATACATGACATCATATCTTGTGCCTCAATATCAGGGATTTGATATTGTGGCTCTGATATCAAATACTCAATATCCTTGTTGAGATGAATTTGAATTTATCATACCCCCATGACTGAATAAAAACTTATCCTCGAGTGATGAGTGGTGATGTACACTACACCCAACCATATGAATCACAAATGTTCACACACGATCTACTCAAATTCCATAGACCTTAAGTTCTCAAGTACACTAGTTCTAAGACATGGAATCTAATCGTGACAATTGTTGTCTTCTCAACTATACTTGTGAAGCTTAGTTGTATGGTTAAGTATAATTGAGGCACATGATTTTTATTATTTTATATTTTATTTTTCTACAATTAAAAATAGGTTGAAATGTAATTTATAATCAATTTAACTTAGTCTAA
The DNA here is from genome assembly GCA_015680685.1 of Gnetum montanum. Lineage (NCBI taxonomy): Eukaryota > Viridiplantae > Streptophyta > Gnetopsida > Gnetales > Gnetaceae > Gnetum > Gnetum montanum. The sequence goes on from MNCI01021409.1 coordinate 110,864, forward strand.
TTGTTGATCAATAACTAACTATCCTCATAAGTATCTAATCCCACTTTTTTTGCACATCTTGAACATGTATAATGTTGCTGGGTTACCAAACGTTAAGTGTTGCTAGGTTACCAAGAGTTATACGCATGCTTGAAGAAATCGTACTTATGTGCTTAATTAATTAACTAATATTGAATCTAATTAGCTTACTTTAGCTTAGTTACTTAAAAGCATTAAATAAAATTGCATGAAACATTAATTGCATAAATAAAGTATTTAAGCTAGCCAATGTGTTGCAAGGTTTGATCATAAAGTTCATCTTTATTTTTGCACACACTATCATGCTTAGGTACAACAATGCTCGAACAAAGATCCATGCACTTAATAACTCATGGTACAAGCACTTTAAAAAATATTCTAACTCTAGAGAAAGCAAATTGCAAGAGCTTTGCTATGCTATGACAAAAAGTATATGCAAGTCATGTGCCCAAGCGCTATATTTATAGGCTAGCATATACCCTATGATATCAAATATTCAACATCACATGTTAGGATCCAATATTGGGTATTTGATATCGAGGCTCTAATATCACATATCTGATATTGAAGAACATACAAACACAATTCATCATTGAGTTAAAACAAAATGAGAATAGAGTTCCTTACAAAATTGGAAGGTAGATTCATATGACATTAACTCTTATATACATGAGTCTCTAATGTTGTCGCGGATTTTATAACAATGACATGACTCTTGACATAACAACTTTACAAAAAAAAATTTGACGAAGCTGAATGTAGCCTTATACTATTCTAGGTGGCAGTGGCTCTTCCATTGGTTGCTTCTCATTATCATTAGGCTTCTGAAATCTATACTAGTTTAGGAGTGCCTAAATACTTTCTTCTTTTGTATGGGATCATGAACTGTCCATGTTGATGAACCAATATTTGATGGAGTTAGCATGTCTCATGGGCATGGCAACTATGGAAACATTTGATTTTATTGAACATACCAAGTTGCAAACTACCTCCTCTCCTCTTCAAATGCTATGGCCTTTTCATGTAGTTCATGGTAGTTTGATAATCTTCTAGCAAGGTTTGCTGCTACATCATTTTTACCTTGGTAGCCACCCTTTACTACTTCTAGTTTGGAATTTACTACTTGAAGTTTTTGCGAGGCATATTTATGATCTACAAACTCTTTCATGTACAATGCATATGTGGCTACTACTTGCTATTCTAACTCATTTCTGGGCCTGCCTGCTATCAACATGGCTAAGTTAGCATAATAAAGGTTAGGTAACACCATGTACTCTTTTAGGTCCTCAATCTACAACTCTTTTTTTTCACTTTAGCTTGGTGGATACGGGCATAACTATCCAGGACAAGTTGCTAGTTAGGATTTTGTGTTGAAATTATGCTAATTCTAACCTTCACCATCTAGTTTTCTTTCTCATTTATCTACTTCTAGCTACCCACTTGGTCATGGAAGTGTTCGTTGATCCTCTCATGTTTCTTTGCCTCATTTTTCCACATGGTGATTTAAATGCCACACTTTTGTTGAATAACATGTACCTCCTCCATAGAAAGGATACTATTTTCTCTTGTGAGGTGACTTATATCTTGCTTAATCCTTACCAATTATTCTCTCTACTAGTGGATACTCTCTTCTAAGATGATTTTCTACTTTTGCACTATGATCAACCTCATGTTATCAATAGCAAGTTGTTTATTTTTCTCTTGTACTATGGCAAGTACCTTCATATGTACACATGTCTATGCTTCAACTATAGAGGCATTTCATACTACTTTCTCCTTTTTAGTTGCCAACTGTTTATTATTTTCAATCAAGTTGTTGATCTGCTCTATTCTAAATTGCTCGATCTAGTCAAGCACAATGAATTGCATAGGATATTTTTTTTAGCTTTTAGGGTTATGAGGTCTTCTTGTGGTTTCAAAAAATTTTGCTTCTGCATGCTTCGACTTGGTCTCTGCCATGGCTAGTTTTCCTTTGCTGGTGATAAGATGAGATTGTACTATAGTAATTTGTAGTAGCCTATCGAGCACATCCTCATAGTCAGCAAAAGTCATAACATTTGAGTATCTTTGGCTCCAATTAGATTAGGTGGTGATACAATAGGTACATTGAAGGATTTCTTGATGTGATCGATGGTCACCTCTCTCACTCCCAATGCATCTTGGTGCCACATTACCACCATCATAGCTCCTTCTCCAATATCTAGCACCACTTGGAATGATGCAACATTCCTAGAGATCTATTATGACCATTGTACCTCTTCTCCTAACTATAATGAAATTTATCCACTTTTTAGATTAGTTGAATTGTGGGTCTAATGGCGCTATCAATGTCTTTGTGTAGATTTATGTTTTCCTTCATTCCCCAGTGGATTATTTATGCAATCTACTATAGATGGCTCATCAATAGTCTATAATCTTGTGGTGGTGATGATGGAACTTACTAGTCTTGTTGTTGTTACTGTTGTTATTAGCTATTGGGCCCTACTTGTTTTTGTTATTGTTGTTTTTATTGTTCCTATTCTTACTCTTGCTCCTTACCATGGTCTTTCCTTGGTGGTGCTAGTTTGAGCAATTCAACATATGAAGCATTTTGGGCTCTCTTAGGAACTTCATTGGTATATCCTAGGATTCTGGCTCGCTTGCACAACTTCCTAATAAGATAAAGAAATGGAAGTATTAGCTTCCCTACCTTCTTTTCTTCAAACTACCTTTAAATTTTCCTGAAATAGAGTTCTATGAGGTTGGCATTGTACTTGCCCATCAGAATCACACTACCTCTAGTTGATAGCCGATTGAGCCCTTTTGTTGGGAATAGGTGATAAGTGCCAATTTTAAAATATATTTGCTCTTCCAAAGTTAGTTCATTATATCCCTTATCTTCTTTTCCATAAGCCCTTTTAGCCATAGCTTTCTAGTTTCAGGATCAAATTAGGTGGATAGATGTGCTAACCTTGCCCCTTCATTTGATATATTTAGAGCTTCTATAATTACCTCAATCAAGAATGACATTGAGACTCCTCCAATGTTGATAGTAGTTCCATCTTCTTTATTGTGTCAAAATTGTTAAGTCTCTCTAAGGTATCATTCACTATTCTATGATAGTATGGACCATAGTGGTGACACTTGGAGTTGCATCCTTACCACTTCAGGAACAAATTCCATGAATGGGCCAAAGTTCATCTCCATGATGATCATGGTTAGGATGGATCTTTCTTGGATGGCATGGAGGAAGTCTTGTGATAACGTGAGGCATTGTTCTAGCACTTGTCATTTTTCTACCTCTATTTTAGATGTTTAGAAGGTTTTAATATTTCTTAGAGGTTTTTGATGATGAAAATATGCTTATTTTTGTCAAGAAATTCATCATTAGAAGTTCATAGAGAAGGAATCTTGCACTATGAAAGTTCATAAGATGGGTAAGAAGGGTAATGAATTCATATTTCAAGAATGGATAGTGCAAATGATATGGGAAGTGTTTATTAATGTTTGGAAGGTTCAAGATGATGTGGAATTTCTTGGCAGGTATAAGATACAATAGTTATACATGTGAATCCTCCCCAAAGTAGGCTCTAGCCCTTAATGCCCTTATATAACCACACCTAGGAACTTAAGAAGTTGAATGTAACACATACCTATTTAGCAAAACACACTTGTTAGTACCACCAAATTGGGAAAATAACTCTATGTTACATAAAACCATAAGTTATGACTATGCAAATAGTGAAATGAGATGGACTTAGAAGGGATTGCAGAAATTGGGATGTGATGTGTCTTACCATAGACATGATGAATTCTTGTGTTATATTAATGGTTAAAGTAATCACTAGCCTTTCTGTCCAAGATTCAAACTAAGTCTAGACCACATTCTGGTGACATCACATCATTTTATCTCTTGGAATTACAACTACGAGGCTATCAATGTTGCAAGGAGTATTGTCACTTAGCGTATTGTCTAAGGAAGGAGTGTTATTCATAGTACTTATTTTTATTTTTAGATTTCTAAGAAGCCATCTACCTTCAAGCATGGATAACATGTCTTTCCAGTGGGACCCCTAGAAATTTATTTTGTGCTCTTTTATTTTTATTAGTGTGAACCCTTTTAAGGTAGCACTTATTTCACTCTTACTTCCATTTTTGTTAGATCTACAAGGATATAATACAACCTTAGCAATATAATAAAACTAAAAGTAGTAATCTAAAAGAATCCAAAAATCCACTTGATGTCATACCCTTTACATTTCCTTTTGGTTCTTCACTTTTTAGTTTAAGCATAATGATCACAAGTTTATTCTTAGTTGTATGATGGAAAAGAATATTGTTATGGCCATGATAAGAACCTCTTATTAATGGAATGGATGGATGGATGATGTGGGCTCATTGTTTAAATAATTAGTCTCTTATGACTTGATAACATAGAGAAATATTCACTTTATTGGACAACATCTTGCCTTTATTTAATGTGTGTTATTGGTATTAAAAATTATTTACAAAGGATTTAAAACAAAGTATAAAAGAAATGAAAAAGATAGTAAAAATTGTGAAAAAATGTAAAGAATGAAAAATGTTAAAAGAATTGAAAATGTGAAAGAATATTAAAAAATTAAGAAATGAAAAATATTAAAGAATGGAAAAATATTAAAGAATGTGAAAAATGAAAGAAAATGAAAAATTCAATAAGGTACCTATGGTTTTAAATGGACACCACAACAACTATTATGAAGATTAGGTAAATGGAAGATAGAATAAGTGGAAGATTGGTGGATAGTTTGGGTAGAATCCTTTGAATATTCATAATATGGTTTGATGTGTTGGATATGTAAGACACCAAATGGAGAAGTGGCATGCACAATGTATGGTCCCTTCCAAAGCATCTACAATTTAGCTTGTTGGGGTAAATGACTAGAATTATAATAAAGGACCTTGTCACCCAGTTGTATGGTTACATTCCTTATCTATGAATCATGCCTAGGTTTGGAGTACTATTTATGAACTTCACTACCCATAAGTTCTACTATCCAATTCTCATCTAAAAAATTCAAATTCATTAGATGTTCTTTTGGCTTGAACTCAAATCAACGTTGAGTTTACTGGCAGTAGCTAAAGTGTGAAGCTCTAGCTAGATTGGAAGCATTGGAAACTTACAATAGACTAACTCATATGGGGTGTACCCTATAGGTAATTTCCATGATGTCCTATAGGCCCATAGAGCATCATTTAATTTCATACTCCAATCTCATCTAAATCTACTAACTATCCTATTGAGTATTTTAGTAATTTCATGCTTACTAACTTCAACTTGATCATTTTCTTGGGGGTTTTATGGTGTTTTCATTTTATGGTTAACCTCAAGTTGTTGCATGAGTTTCTTAAAAGTAGCACTAGTGAAGTAGGTTCCATTATCTAATATTAGCATTCTATGTACTTCAAATCAATTCACCACATGTTGTTGAAAAAACTTGGTAACTATTTATGCTATATAATATTTCACTATTGTTACCTCTACCCATTTTGTGCAATAATTCATAGTCACAATATTATATGTTGTTTCATTTGACATCGATTGAATGGATCCCATAAAATCAATTCCCCAAATATCAAAAGGCTCCAGCAGCTATAACTAGTGTTGTGGTTCTTCATATCTGGCTATAATTCTTCCATTCCTTGGGTAATATTCACAAGATTGTGCAAACATGTGGGCATCTCTGAATAAATTAGGCCAAAAGTAGCTTGCCATTAGTAGTTTAAGTGTCATTTTATGCCTCGCATAGTGGCCGCCACATGGTCCTTCATGGTCATCTTATAAAGCTCTCCACTAGTCATGATTTGGTACACACCATCTAACAAGCCCATCTACATAGATCTTGTATAGGTTGTCATTGATTTCCATGTACCATTTAGCTCTATGAAGGAATTGTTATTAATGTTTTCTACTTCATTCAATAGGAAGCTCTTGTGTTGTGAGATAAATTAGGTACTCCGCATTCCATGGCTTCCTTGTTGAATCTACAACCTTTACTATTTTAGTAAATAGGTCCTCATCAGAAAATTAATCTAATAAAGGTTCCACTTGTTTTTCTGAATCTCATTTTAATGTTGACAAATAATCAACCATTACATTTTCTATTCCTTTTTTATTAATCATTGTGATGTCAAACCCTTAAAGAATCACAAGCCATGTTATCACTCTAGGACTAACCACTAGCTTGTTCATCAGAAATTGAATAGCATGATGATTAGTGTGGATGTAGACTTGGTAACTAAGCACATAATGACATAATTTTTCAAGTTTTTACACCATAGCCATAAACTCTATTTATGGTGTAATTTAATTATGCTCTTGTGATGCTTCTGCTAGCACAATTTATGTAGTATGGTCTCTTTTGATCATCAAGTTGTGTTAGTACTACACCAAGCACATAGTTGGAAGCATTAGTCATTATATGAAAGGTCTTGACTAATTCAGAGCTTGGAGGGTTGGTGTTTCAAATAACTTCTACTTCAAAGTTTCAAATTCCTTTTCACATGACTCAATTCACTCAAAGGATTCATCCTTCTTCATAAGTTCTACAAGTGGTTTGGTTATTTTTGAAACAATTTCAATGAATCTCCTATAGTATCTCATATGACCTAGAAAGGATCTTACATCTTTCACTATTTGTGGCCATTGAGTGATGTTTTCGATGATTCTAATCTTTTTGAGATCTACCTCAATATCCTTTTGGGGGATTTTTTGTCCTAGCACTATGCCTTCCTAGACCATAAGATGGCTCATTTTCTAGTTGAGCTTTATATTGGATTCAACACATCTTTTAAGTACATGCTCTAATCGGTCCAGTGCTTATTTGAAATTTAGCCCATATGTGAAAAAATCATCCATAAAAACTTCAACACCATTTCCTATCTACTTGTGGAAGATACTTAATACCAGTCTCTGGAAGTTTGCTTATGCATTGCAAAGAACAAAAGGCATTTATCTCTAAGCAAATTTTCCCCACAAACTAGTGAATGTTGTCTTCTCTTAGCCTTCAAGTGCAATGCAAATTTGATTGTATCTACTGTACCCATCTAGGAAACTATAATACTAATGCCTTGAAATTATGTTCAAGACCTGATTAACAAATGGTAAAGGAAAATGATCCTTAAACATGGATAAATTTAACAACTGGAAGTTATTGTAGACTCACCATTTGCCTCCCTTATTTGGAACTTATCACCTAAGGACTTATCCATTCACTATCCATGATTGGATAAATGAATTCTTTCTTTAGTAGCTTTTTCAATTCCTTCTTAACTACCTCCTTGAGATTAGGATTAAGCCTTTGTTGAGGTTGGCATTTTGGTTTAATTGCAAAATTAGTGTAGATCCAATGTTTACAAATTCGTGGATCAATTTCCATGACCTCATCATAAGACCACACAAATGCTATAGGTCATTTGTTGAGCACTTCCAGTAGTTTTCCTTTTTGCTCCTTGTCTAGGTTGGCATTGATAATTACCATGTTCTTATTGTTCATAATGGCATATTCCAACATTGTCAATAAGGCTGTCAATTCCGACTGTTCTAGTTCCATTGTGTCTGGGATCTTCAAGTGTCCCTAGTTTATGTCTTCTTCCTAATTTTTTTGAGGGTAGATGTTTCTTTTTCTTAGCTATTCCAATTTATTTGTTTCTGCAACATAAGTACTAATGAGTTGTTCTTTTGGTTCCATGTACTTATAAGATTAAGTTTCTTCACTTGTAATCAGCCACTGGGTGCCCTATTATTGTGTGGCTACTGCATATAGATAATTTTGCACACATCTTGTTACTATAAATTGATTCCATGCCTTAGTATCCTTTTAGTTGATTGACTAGATTATTGTTTTTGGACATGTTCCCCATTTGCTGAGTCTTTTCTAAACTTGTTCTAAAGAACGATCATTTCATGGGTTGAGACTCATATGTAGCCATCCCCTCATGCATATTAACTACCCTTATGGTACTCTTCTATTGGGGTTGTGATGATAATTTCCCTTGCATAATAGGAGTCGACAGTATTGGCATAGGATTTAAGTGTTAAGTAGAAAGGCTAGTTGTTGGTGAATGTACATATCAATTGGGATCAATTCTTCGTGGCATTGTGCTATGGTATTTAAGTGGATAAGATGGTGGAGTCTAAATAATTGCATTGTCTAGTGATATTGGATGTTGGACATAGTATCCATAGTGATCCAGATGTCAACATGGATACTATTACCTTGGTGGTGAGATTGCCAATGTCTGCAATTGCTACCATTGCTACTAATATTGCTCCTGTGGTTGAGGGTAAGCTTTGTTAGGGTAATAGATTAGCTGAAAAAGGTTTCTTGATATTACCTTTAGGGTAAGAAATCCTTCTAGGCCCTTACAATTTGACAAAGATTGGATTGAGTGCATATACCCTAGATTCTTATAAGTTGGCCATACTAAGGTAACATCCCTTAGGATGTTCATACTGGTATACCTTGCATCCTTTCTTTTTCTCTAAACAAGAGTTACTGTACCCTTCAATAGTAGCAACTTTTCCTTTTCTCTTGTAACTATCTCATCCATTATCTCTTTTCTTCTTCTTTTTTCTTTGCTCCTATTTAGTGCTTGTTCAATCTTTTCTTGCATGAGCTTTAGAGTTGTAGCAAATTTCTCACCACTAAACCCTAGACTCTCTCTATCTTGGCTGCTATATCATTAATTAGTTTTTGAATAGGTAGAGTCTTTTGTTAAATAGTGTGGTCCAAGGTTTCTTCCTCTTGTACTTCACAGACTCGTGTAACCCTCTTTCAGATGGATGGATCTCTATTGTATTCTTTAGCTGATTTCCTCTTTCTGAGTTCTCCTTTCTCTTTTTCTAATTGATTTATTAGCATTTGAATGTGATGGGTGGTCATTTCTAATAGTTTTCCTTGGGCATAAACCCCAAGGGTCTCTTTGGTTTTGCTTTGTATCCCATTTATGATATGTGTATGCTATTTCTTTGATGAAAATTCATGGCCTGGGCATCTATGTAATAGTGAATAATATCTATCCATTCCCACATTAAGGGTCTAAATAGTCCCTTTCCTCCATCCTTGGATTTTTTTTCCTAAGTTTGACACTTGTGAATAGGTCTAGTATTTGTCATTAAATATTTTGAGCATGGTGCTCCAGCATCCAATGGATTCAGGTTCTAATGACCTATACCAACTCTTCACTTCCTTCACAAGTGTTCTAAAAAATAACTTCAATTTTTTCCAATCACTCTCTATGTTTTGAAGGACATAGGCATCATGGAAAGCTTGAAGGTGATGTTGTGGATCAATGTTGTAGCCACCTTCAAATCTTAACATATTGTTCATGTCTAGCTATTTGATTTAGTTATCCCTTACATTTCTAGTTGGCATGGAGATAGCTTCTTGGATATTTATCATGCTTTGATTACCATGAGGGGCATCATTATGGTTGAGTTCATATGTTCTGTTGTAGCGAGGATCCCTTATATGCTCATATCTCTCTAGATCCTCTCTTCTATGCCTTCTTCTCCTTCTTTCATGTTCTTCATCTTCTATGTTAGAGTGTCATGAATGTTGGTCATGATGACCATGGGTTCTCCTTTTTTCCCTATCATATTCTAGATACTTGTGTCATCTCTTATTAGGGCCCTCTGACAATTGTGATAAGGCAGATGAGGTAGCAAGAGAACAGTGTTGACTTGTTTTCCTTTCATGACTCTTATATGATTCTTTGTAGGATTTGGTAGGAATCCTTAGCCTGGAGTCTTACTTATATATGGAGTCAGTAGCCTCCCCCTTATGTGTCTCTACTAGAGTAGAATAAAGTTGGACTTTGATATCTTTCTCATGTCTAATGATAGGCATTTTTTAAGGCTCCTCATGGTGTTGGTGGAGTTTCTCTAAAATGAATGTATCAGCATCAAGTTCTTCTATGATAACAGAAGTGTTGACTTGCTTCTTTTTGTTATCTATATGTTTGATCTCCATGGAAGCATCTCTTCTCATCTTCTCCTTTGTGGATTCGTAGGGTCTTATCATGTGTTGAGTCACATGATACCATTCTTAGATCTAGTCCAAATGCATTTCCCTTAAGGCCATTTGGAGCATGTTAAGTATTGCATGTTTTGGAGGTAGTACTATGTTGCCTTGTATGTCTCTCCACCTCATTTTATTTTTCTGATGGAAGATGAAAGTGAAGTTTGAATGGTAAGGATTAGAGTGGGCATAAGTGATTCTTGTCTACATTAGCATTCCCCATTCTTCTTCATTAATAATTCCATCACTGCTCCTTCTTGTCTCCTTGGTAGGGATGGTTGACCTTTTTGTGAAGCCATATTATATTTTTTAGACATTATGTGTTAAGTGTGCTTTACTTATAGTTGTAAGGTTTGACTTTGTGTTTCAAACACAAGAAACTTTGAAAAATTAGTTACTTAGAATAACATTGATGTATCCCTAGCAACAAAGCTAATGTTGAGTGGTGGAGTAGTTCAACACCTAATCATACTAAGTTTTTATATCTTCCAAAATGTCAAAGATTTTTGAAATCGATTATGTAGCTTCAACCAATACTCCAATACTTCCTCATGTCATGCTATACTCATCCTCTACTCCCAGCTCCTATAGACACTTAGATGTCTTCTAAGGATTGAGAACATAGAAGAAGAGTTGAATAAGTTCCCCAATTAAAATTTTACTAGCCACATGAACACATCAAATTTTATGTGGTTCCTCAACTTGGATACTTCCACACTCAAAGGGTAGAATTTCTGCACAACTCCAAACTTTGTTTCTTTCAAAATATGGTATGAAGGGCATCACATCCTATATAAGCTCTGAGCTCCACTCTATAGCATTTCATAACTACAAAACCACTCAACCCCACAAGGTCCCAACATGCATAGAATGTTGTTTCAAGGATCCCATAACCTTTACAAAATTAAGCTCTTCTTTGGAGTGTTTTGATGTTGCAAAATCACTCAATCCCATAGGATCCCAACAAGCTATGGATGCCTTCTCAAAAGAAGCACATTAACCCTGTAGGGCAACAAGAAAGAGAGAAAAGAATAAGGAAAGAATGTAACTAAATTTATAATTTCTTTTACTTAAAAATTAGTACAAACTACAATCAAGAAAATGATGTTACAATGAGAAGCAAGACTAGAATTACATCAAATAGAAAATGAGAAGCTTTTGTGTAAACAATGCTTGCATAATTTCCAACATTTTGACATCATCTTATAGCCTTGGAGTTTTTGAAAACTCCTCATTTTTCATGCAATGGATGACAAATGGCTAGTGTAGATGTCTACTTCAAAGTTGGGATGTCTAATTGAGATTGACCTTAATTTAGGAGAGACATCTCACTGGTAGATGGGACATCTATAGGGAGATGTCTACTATTGTAAATAGACATCTACTATTTTTCAAAGATGTTTCCATAACTTTTGAGCTCTAATTTATAAGGCTTTATCCTATCAATTTGCCTTCTTACTAGTCCTTGGAGCATCTCCATTTAATTTTTAGCCTTTATTTTTTCTCATGCTCTCATCTTGCCCATGTAGTCTTCATTTTGACATCTTGCCATAGATCTTATTTCCTTAAGTTCTTAGATCTCATTGTGGAATTCTTGTTCATGTCCTAAAAAAGTATTATCCATCACAAAAATTTGATTTTCTTCATTTTCCTTAAGGTTTTGACATACCAAAAGGTCAACATTTTTCATAGTAGTAATGTCTAGAATAGATGCTCCAGGAGCTTCTAAGGCTTCTTGAACTCAATCAGCTACCATCTTTGTTATTATTTCCTAATCTATATGTTGCATAACTAGGATTGTTACTCCTTCCTCTTTTTCTAACATGATGGAAAAATCTATTGTATTCCCAAAGATCTCCAGTAGTTGTTCTCCTGAAATAGACATGGTGACCTCTCATGTCCTAGGATTGGAGTAAACAAAAGCTTGATTTCTCCATGTTGAGAATAAGTGGGCCAATTCATGCATTGATCAACTAATTGTTCTTGCACCTTAATTGGGGTGGCTAATGGCCAAATGGTAAACTAATGATTTTCCATCATCCACAATGGCTTGCTATAATAGTAGCTACTCTCTAAGTTTCCTTAGATGTTTGGAAATTGATACCATCTTTGGTATTATTTTAGGTAGTAGTGGTGATGGAAAAGATGGTACTTCTTCTTAGAGCTTAGCAATGATTTTTTCCTTCATCATTTCTAACCAAGATGTGATAAGGGTCCTACAAATGATGTCATCTCAATAACATGTTATTTGTCTCCTTTAGCAAAATTTTTTGATAAGATAAAGAGAGAGGAGTGGCTTTCAACCCTTCTCATTTTCTTTGAATCACTTCTTAATTTCAAAGAAGATGAACTAGGATAGGTTGATATGGAATTTCCCACATAGAGTCACATATGTCCTCATAGAGAATGGTATAACTTTGCTTTGCCTCATTATTAGATTGAGGCCATAAACTACAATCTTGAAGTAGGCATGTTTTACCTTTGTGAGAAAACCATATTGATTGTGGTTCACTTCATAGCAACGTTGAGTCCATTCCTTCTTTACCTTTACATTTACCTACATGGAAACCTTAGCTAAGTTTTCCCCAATGTTGGGTAGCCCAAGGGCTTCGACGATGGTTTCTATGAAGTAGGAAATGGTTATATTTTTAATCTTGATGGTTACATCTTCTTGGTAATTATTTTAAAAAAGGTAGGTTTCCCTAAGATACCATTTCCCATTGGTGGAAATGGTGGGATCATAATGAAGACCCTTGCAGCTACATATGTGCACCTTTTGGTGTTAGCTCTAAGAAGGACCCAAAGTTTAGTTCTTGGAGAACCATACTTTAGACTTCCTTACTTTGTAGTTTTTCTAGGTAGACTTCCATCAAAGTAATGTCTAGGTTTTTCCTAGTTCTTAAAATCTCATCTTGCCTAAATTACCTTATTTTTGCAGTAAGAATCTAGCAAACAAAATTTACTTCATGTTTCTTTCATAAGGATCTTGTATCATTAGTCACTTTAGCAACATGTTTTTGTTGTTATCATTGTTATTGACTATTCTTTACCTCATTTCAGTCTTTTATCCCTAGCCTACAATGGTCCACCTGCTTGTGGTTTCCATTTTGGTGCCATCTGCAATCACATGAATAACCCTGGATCAATTATTTTGATTTCATTTTAGGTTTATATACCTTTCTAATCACTTTTTGAATTGCTAATAATTGTAAAAGATTAGCTGTTAAACCTCTTAAGTGGTTGCAGATGTTTAATTTTGTTACTGTGATGTCCAAAGGCAGTTAATTTGTTGGTATTATTTTTCATTTAGTATTATTTTAATACCTTATTTATGGTAAATTTGTTAAGGAAACTCTAGTGTTGATGCCCCCATGACATGGAGCATACCTTTGGAAGTTCACAAATTAAAGAACGAGTGAAATTGAGTATACTGGAAGAAAGTTATGGCTTCAAGAATGTTGTGGACTCTAAGAATTTTAAAGACTCCATTTGTGTTTAAAAAAAATGTGAATTTTTCCACTAAGTGCAACACATATTTATAGTACTTTTATGTTGCATTGATGAGGATGCATTGACATATCTCACTACATCACTAGGGATGCATTCATGTAGCTATTTGTGGGAATTTTTCATTGAAATACTAAGGAAGTTTTGAAGAATTTTGAAGTAAAATAAGAGCCAAATGAAAGCTAGACAGAAAACAAGACAATGTAGAAAATAAATCATGAGGCTTTTTAATATGATTTAGAGTGAAAGAAGCTCATATTGACATTTGGGAATAGATATGTTTCCAAGAAAAAAATGTCTAAAAAAATGCAAGGCTGGATGATGCATAGCACCAAGATTAGATTCAAATGAACTTAGACATGTGATGATGAAGTGTAAACTAGATATCCAAAATATATATAAGTGGATCCTCCCGAAAGAAGGTCCATGCCTAAAAATACCCTTACATAACCATTTCATACCCTTGGAGATTTAATGTTGATCTAGGTTAGATACCATATCTAGATAACAATTCTCTTTAGGATTATGCAGTCTACAAGATCAAAATTTATGGAAACAACCATGGTACATAGCAATGAGATGGAAAATGGAATTTAGAAAAGGTTTGAAGAGGAATAAGATCATGAGGATCTAGATCATTTTGACAAAAGATCCTTGTGAATTGAGTGATTAAAGTGAACTATATACTTACCTGTCCAAGTTCCAAACCAAATCCATACCATTAGTAGTGACTTCACATTTCTGTGTAGCTTTTATACTACAATTATGAGAATATAGCAATGATAGGAGATGACCATCACTCAAGAAGAATAAAACAAGGAAGTATTTGGACATTTTATGGAAGAAATTTGGGCCTTAGTTATAGGGGTGCCTTCAAATATGGGTAACATGTCTTTCCAAGCTCATAATCAATTCTTGTATCTTAAGAGATCTTTAGAAAGATGTGTTTTTTATGCCTTTGATTTTTTTGGATGGCAATCACCCTTTATAAAGGGCATACTTCATTTTAGATTACAAGAGTAGTAATGATGCATTTTCTTTGAGATCATGAGACTCATGAAAGAAGTTAAGGAGAAGCACAATAAATTCCCTTAAGGGCATATCCTTTTTCATTTTCACTTATTTATTTCTCTGTTCATTGAGTAATGAGATTACTAGTTATTTTTATTCTCAATGTGAAAGAACCATAGGGTCTCGTTAATGTGGATCTCATATTGAGAGAGATTCAATGGGTGGATGTTGTGCACTTACTACCTTGTACCATTGTGTATTGACAACTGGCTAGAAGAGGACATAGTCTCAAAAGCAATGTTGGCTTGTGCACAAAAACAACAATTTTGGTGGCTACATTTAATAATAATGACAATTGCAAAAATAATGTAAGAAATTGAAATAATGGAAAAACATGCATGATGTGGAGAATAAAAAGAAAAATAAGAGAACAAGAAAGGAAATTAAAAGAAAAAAAGAAAAATATAGAAGAATATCAAAACAAAAAAATATTAAAAATATTTGAAAAATAAGTAAATATTGTGTATAATACTTACATGTCTAATTTTTCAGTGTCAAGTTTCATAAGAAAATGTCCATTTGCTATAGTGAATATGGGTTTTCTTTGATAGGGATTAAATAGTTGTCAACATATTAATTAGTATTCGATAGTCCTTTATTCTAGTTATTCATTGATGAGCAACGAGGTACCCCTACGCTCAACCATACGAATATGAGCATTTCATGCACGATTCGGTCGAATTCCAAGGACTAAGTGCTTATGCGCCCTTGTGGAAAAAGGGTGGGTTGATTGATCGTTGTCTTCTCAAACTTACTTGTATGTCATGATTGTATGATTAAGTAAGCTTGAGGCATATGATTTTTATATCTTTTATATTTTTATGTCCTATGCTAATAGGGAAAGAGAGAGATAAGTAGGTGACTAATTTAACTTATCTACTCATTAACTAAGTTACAACTAATCCTAACACCAGCATCCATTCCCACTTGCCGTACACATCCTGAACTAGTGCAACCCTATTGAGATTACCAAAGGCTAATCGTTACTAGGTTACCAAGCATTACATGCATGCTCGAAGTGGTCGTGCTTGTGTAATTTAATGATTTTCTTAATTGATCAAAATGAGTTGTTGTGCTAATAACAAAAATGTAAAGTGCATAAAATAAAATAAAATAAATGCATTAGAAAATAAAATAAAAGGAATGCGTAAGAAAACAAATCTCAAGTGCTGCAAGGATAAATCAAAGAGCTTGTCTTTATTGTCGTACACAAGGTGTGCTCAAGTACACAATGCTCGAATAAAGATTCATCCACACTTAGACCTCCTACTGTGGGCACTTGGAAAATACTCTAACTTTCAAACAGACTACAAGAGATTTACTACTTGATTGCTAAAATACTTCCCTCAATTTTGCACCTAGGCATTGTATTTATAGGCTTGGAAGCAACTACTCTAATAACTAGAATAACTACTAAAGAAACCGCTAGAGTAACCACTCTAATAATTAGAATAACTACTAGAGTAACCACTAGAGTAACTGCTAGAGCAACCACTCTAATAATTAGATTTACTACTAGAGTAACTGTTAGAGTAACTACTCTAATAATTAGAATAACTACTAGAGTAACCACTCTCATCATACCCCCACAACTGAATGAAAACTTGTCCTTGAGTATAGAAGAAAAGAAACAAGTTCTTTATGAAATATTGGGAAGGTATGGGATTATTGACTAATGGAAAACTGACGATGGAATGGGATGATAGACTCAACGTGCCCAGTGAATAGATCAATAAGCATATTACAAAATTAGCGTTCATGACCATTGTGGTGAACACTCATACATAAATGACATCCAAGCCTTTATTTGATAGCTTGTAGAGAAAGAGAGAGAAATAAAATGAAGTGTGTTGTTGCCAATGCTAAGATTGCACCTTCCATTATTTATCCATAGCCATGTCACCAGCCTTGCTCCTTTCGTAAATGCTCCAATTCTGGTCTATCCTGAGTGCTTCCTCCAAGCCCAATCCATTGATTGTATGATCATCATCTGCACACACAACACAGTCACAAATGAGCAAGGATAGATAAACCACAATGCAGTTGATACCTTGCCTCGATATGAAGCACACTGGCTGATTTGTGATTATGGCAAAAAAAAGTTTGGAGATTTATCACAGGTGACTACCCAAGGTGTAGGGGTTAGGCGAATAGTAAAATGGAGAAAATTGAAAAATTTGTGCTAGGGCCCCCACAACTAAGAGCGAACCTTCGATAGCTATAAGATGGAAAAATATAAGGAACAAGAAAGATCGAAAAAAATAATAATGGTAACACCAATAAAATGGATGTCATGGATGGGGATGAAACAAGAGATGATTGATTATAGGAAATGTTTAAGGAAAAGAACTTAATAATTGCACCAGAAAGGAATGCTAGTGGGTCCTCCCCAAAGCAGGATCATGCCTTTTATGCCTTGACAAATCCACAAACCAAAGAGTCCATAGGCTCTAGGAATGTCATTTGGAAGTAAGAGTTAAAAACTTACCCACAAGAATTCACCAAAGAAAAAAAATGCATCAACCCAAAACAGACTAATGATACAATCAAAAATTAGGTGGAAAATGGAAAGAAATATGGAGAGGTGAGAATGGAATGAAATCCCAAGAACAAGGTTGTGTAAAGCCCCTTGTGTATTTCATGGTTAAGATGACTGAGTAGAACTTCATTCCAAATCCAAACTCAAACCAACCACATTTAGTGACCTTGCATTAATACACCTGGCCAATCCATGCTATTGAAGCAACAAGAATGCCTTCACAAAGAGTGACCACCATCCTGAGGAGAGCGAGATGGAGAAGCAGAAAGTGAGAAAGGGCCTTAGTTAGAGGGAACCTTCAAGCATGGGTAACATGTCTTTCCAATTTCATAACCAATGCTTGTATCCCATATTGCTTTATTATGTCTAAGGGGTATGCTTTGAAATCTCACTTTTCTCCTTTATTTTCTCTTTTTTTTGATGTTTATGCATGAGAACCACACCTTGCAAAGACTTTATTTTATTCACTTAGCTTCCTAATATTTGAACAACGTCAGAATGGCAGAAAATCCAAGAAAAAGCATCCAAGCACCCAAGAGAATGGCCAACACCAATGCATCGAATCCCCTTGAAGTCACACCCTTTTCATCCTTTGAGTCTTTCCTTGGTTTGAAAAATACCTAGCCACCAATTCATTAACAAGTTTACTTAGAAAAAAGGGGACTGTACAGTTCCAAGCCAAAGGAGACCATAGAGTTGTATGAATGAGTGGATGATGTGGACTCATTGCCTATTTTAACAAAAGAACCATACCTTAATATCAACATCATAATTCAAAGTTAAAAACCAAACATTAGCAATCAATATGATATAATTCAATCCACCATCATGAGCACTTATTATATGACAAATAAAAATAAATCAAGCAAACAAAGAAACAATAAAAACATAAACGATGGTGTAAAATAAAAATAAGAAAAGTTGAAAGTATGTGTAAAAAAAATTGAAAAAGAACTAAGGGCCTAAATGGTTAGCATAGGTGGCCATCTCCCCCATGACTAAGTTGGAAGGAGGAGCTCCGAAATAGTGAGCAAGGTTGTCCATCAATAGAGGTAGCATGTGTATTGGTTGTCCTAAGCTCATGGAAAGGTTTGGTTTATTGTACGTTGACCAACAATTTCTTGTATGGGCTCTCAGGTTTGTATATTGTCATGGCCCTTGAAGGAAAAGTTGCATAAATAATATAAGGTCCTTCCCACAGTGTTTGAAATTTAGTACGTTGTGGCACATGTGTGAGATTCCAATAGAGAACCTAATCTCCCAGTTGATATTTAACTTTCCTAATCCTTAGGTCATGACATTGTTTATTGAATGCCTTGTGCAACTTGTTAGATGATAGGGAAACTAGTCAGTTTTCATCTACAAAGTTAAGGGTTACTAACTGTTGTTTCTATGCTAGATCAAGGTCAAGGTTGAGGTCACATGCAATGGATAGTGTATGGAGCTTAGCTTGAATGGGAAGCAATGGTAATTTATCGTACACTAACTCATAGGGAGAGTAGCTTGTAGGGAGTTTCCATGTGGAGTGGGATGCCCAAAGAGCATCATTCAGTTTAGTGCTCCAGTCTCGCCTAAACTTGCTAATAGTTCTTGTCAATATCTTCATAATCTTCCTATTGGTGACTTCTGCTTGATCGTTCGCTTGGGGGTGGTATGGTGTAGTTAATTTATGCTCAACCCCTAAGTGTTGCATTAATTTCTAAAAAATTGCACCTATGAAGTGGGTACCATTTTCTGAAATAAGTGCATGAGGCACACCAAACCTATTTATGATTTATTATTGAATAAATCGTGCAGCTGTAGATGATATACAATCCTTAATAGTAGTTGCTTCTACCCATTTAGTTAGGTAATTAATAGCAACAATGATATAGGCTTTTCCATTGGACATTGGTGTAATTGGCCCCATAAAATCAATTCCCTAAATCTCTAAGGGTTCTAACGGTTGGATCCATTATTGTGGACCCTCCATTCTAGGAGTCATTCCCCCATCACATTGACAGCACTCACAAGATTGGATGAATTGTTGAGCATCCCAAAATAATGTAGGCCAATAATATCCTGCAAGCAAGATCTTGATGGTCATTCATCTCCCAGTGTAATCCCCACAAGGACCCTCATGAGCATCTTGGAGAACTCACAGTTGATCTATATCAGGAATACACCATCGAACCAAGCCATTGGGACACACTCTGTAAAGTTGCCCATTGATTTCGATAAAGTACTTGGCTCGGTGAAGAAACTGTTGTTTCTTCTTAAGGTTTAACGCTTGTGGTATTTGTTGGGTGAGGAGATAGGTAAGAATGCTACTATACCAATTTGTTTCCATGGGTGATTGATTATTCACTACACCAGCAAAGAGGAATTCATCAGGAAAATAATTAGAAATTGGATACTCATCCTCTTTGTTGTGCCATCACAACCGAGATAAATGATCAGCAACTATGTTCTCAATGCATTTATGATCAATCATTGTAAGATCGAAATCTTGTAAGATTACAGCCATCATATGATACAAGGGCTTACCATTGGCTTATTCATGAGGAACCTTATTGCACTATGATCTATATGTATATATACTTTATATCCCAATACATAGTATCTAAACTTTTCTAGTGTAAACACTATAGCCATTAATTCTTTCTCTATGGTAGTGTAGTTAATTTGTGCACTAGTGATACTTCTACTTGCACATTGGATGTAATAAGGATGCTTCTGGTCATCTAACTATGTAAGTATGGCTCCTAAGGCATAGTTGGATGCATCAGTTATGATATGGAATGGTTTAGGAGCTTGTAGAATGGGTGTTTCTACTAGCTTCTATTTTAGAGTTTGAAAAGCTAATTCGCATTCCCTGGTCCACTCAAAAGGTACGTCCTTTTTTGTTAATTCCACAAATGGTTTGGAAACCTTTGAAAAGTTCTTAATAAATCTTCGATAGTAGCTAGTATGTCCAAGGAATGACCGAATATCTTTGATAGTTTCCGGTCGATGGGTAATTCCTTGGATAACTTTGATTTTCTTGGGGTCTACCTCTATCCTTGTGTGTGAGATTTTGTGCCTTAGTACTATGTCCTCTTGGATTGTCAAATGGCTTTTCTACCATTTGAGCCTCAAATTGGTTTTTACACATCGTTTTAACACTTGCTCTAATTGGTCCAAGGCTTGATCAAAGTTTTCTCCATAGGTGGAGAAATCATTCATAAAGACTTCTACACCATTTCCTATCTGTTGTTGGAAGATGCTTAGAACTAGTCATTGAAATGTTGCAGGGGCATTGCACAAGCCAAACGACATCTGTTTGTATGCAAACATTCCCCAAGAACTGGTGAATGTAGTCTTGGCTTAGTATTCTAGGGCTATTTGTATTTGATTATATCCACTATATCCATCCAAAAAATTGTAGTAGCGATGCCCTACGATGGTGTCTAAGACTTGGTCAACAAATGGCAATGAAAAGTGATCTTTAAATGTTGCCATATTTAGTAGCCTGAAATCTATGCACACCCTCCATTTGCCCTCCTTTTTAGACACAATAACTAAGGGGCTAACCTATTATTAGAAATGGGGTATATGAACCCAACCTTGAGAAGCTATTCGATTTCTTCCTTGACTACATGCTTCAGCTTTGGGTTCAAATGTCACTGTGGTTGTCTTCAAGGCTTCATGGAGGAGTTGATGTAAATCCTATGTTGGCACATCCTAGGATTTATTCCAGTTAATTCAGGATATGACCAAGTGAAGGCTTTTGACCATTTATTAATTACCTTCAGTAGTTCTTCTTTCTATTAAGGAGCAAGCTTAGCATTGAAAATTACTAATTTTCTATTTTCAAGGAACATGTATTCCATACCAGTGGGCAATGGTTTCAGCTTGAGGGGATCCTTCTTAAATTTCTCAAGGATTTTCAACATCCCCCAGTTGACATTTTCAAGCTTAAGACTTGGAAGTTGGTGGTGGACTTGATCTAATGCATCTATGCTATCGATGTAAGCACAAGTCAAACCCTCAGTTGGTTCCATGCATATGAGTGAACTACTTTCTTGATCAGCTATCAGCCACTGGGTGCCTTCATGTTGTATGGCTGCTACATACAAGCATCTTTGTATGTTGATCACTTGTGCACATTGATTGCATGCAGGCAATGTTAAACTTTGTACAAACCATGACCTCTGCACCCAATTACACCCTGTGTCACTATATGTGATGCATGAAACTTTCTTCTTCTCAATCTTTCCGAATGTATTTTTCTTTGATATTTCTAGGAAAAGATCATAGATTCCTAGGTGTGCATCAATGGTGCTTAGCCATGCTCTTCCCATTATGTTGGGTAGTTCCCCTTACCATTATTTACCTGAATCACTAGGAAGTCAGCTAGGTATGACCACCCACAAACAGTGGTAACAATGTCTTCCACCAGTCCTAATGGAATAGTGATGGACTGGTCAGCCAACTCTAGACAGATGTTGCTCTTTTTCAATGGAGGCAGGTTCCAAGCCTTGTACATTTCTTGAGAAATCAAGTTGACACTAGAACATGAATCCAAAAGAGCCTTGCATGATGCATTTCTAGCAATTTGTAAGTATATTAGAGGACTCCAAGGATCAAATAATTTCCTAGGAAGGTGGCCAGCTTTGATCCAATCGGTGATGGCATGTGTTAGCATGACCGTATGCGTTGAGTGTGGTGGTTGAGTTGAAGGAGGCTCCAAAGTTTTGATTAATACTGAGGTGTCTAAGGAATTAGCTGCTTGTGATTGTAAGGGCTTGGTTGGTCTCTTGGTTCTAAATAAAGTTCTTTTCTTCATGTGGTTGTTGGAACCAATAGTAGGTTAAGAGTTAATAGCCCTTGTGGCATTATGTTGTTGCGGTTGGGTAGGGATTTCACCTTGCATAGTTGCAGCAGGTGATAGTGGAGCTATTGGTGGAAGAGATGTGGTCAGATGAGAAGGATGATATGCTTGCAGAATATCACCCCTACAAGTGGGAGTCCCATAATACTCGTGGGCTTGGTAGTAAGGCTGACGAGTGATGTGACTAGTAGAGTCACGTGGGGAGATTGGTTGCTGCATGTAATATCCATACGGGTTAGGTTGCCAGTAAGGATACTATTGCCTTGGTGGTGGCATTCCCCATGATTTTGGGTGATGCCACTATTGATCTTGCTTAATCGGTTGTGGTGGAGTTCCACTTGGATAATACATTAAGGGTTGATGTAACTGTCTTGGGTTATCTTGGGGGTAAGGTAACCTTTGAGGTGCTTGCCATTTGTTCAACTGTGGGTTGAGTGCATACACGTGAGACTCTTGCAGATGTGAGATTATAGGGAAACTTCCCTTAGGATGGTCATATTGACATATTTCACATCCATTATCATTGTTTGTTTATGACTCCACAACCTCTTCAATGATGGCAAATTTTCTCTTACCCTTGCTATGTGCATGTTCAGCTTCTCTCTTTTTTCTTTTTTCATGATCACTACCTTGCTCTCTAGACTCCTCTACTATTTTAAGAATAGTTTGAAATCTATTGTCTAGGGAATCCCACATTTGATCTACCTTTTCTGATACTTTTGATGTCAACTTTTGGATAGGCAAATTTTTCCTATTCACCATCTCTTCGAGTGGTGACTCTTCTTCATTCTCACAAAATCTTACTTCCCTCTTCTAGAGGGAAGGATCTCGGTTATACTCTTCTACACTTTCTCTCTTCGATAGCTCACCTTATTCCTTAGCAACTTGCTCCAATAGTCTTTGAATTTGATGGGACCTAAGCTCAGATGGTCTTCCTTGGGCATAAGTCCCAAGGGTTCTTCTCGTTTCATGCCTACACCCATCCACGAGATGGTGTAGTTGATCCCTTTGCGAATAACCATGGCCAGGAAAATGGTGTAACAGTGCATAATATAGGTCCATGATAGCATCCAAGGGTATCATTTCCTCCTTGTTTCTAGCCTTGGATTTTCTTTCGCAAGTTAGACACTCGGGAGTACGTTTGGTACTTATCATTAAATAGTTCTAACATAGTACTCCACCTACAAATGGATTATGATTCTAAAGACTAGTACCAGCTTTTTGCTTCTTTAACTAGTGTCCATGGAAAAAACTTAAGTTTTTTCCATTCATTCTCTGTATTTTGTAAGGCAAATGCATTATGGAATTCTTGTAAGTGATTTTGAGGATCAGCGTTGTATCCCCCTTCAAATTGTGGGATATTGTTCATATCTAATCTCTTGATCCTACTATCTTTCTAGTGCCTTTTTGGAATTCTAACAGCCTTAGTTATGTCCAACATACTTTGAGTAGCGAGTAGGGGTTCATCGTGATCATTTCATCCATGGCGTCTATGATTTCTACATTGTTCCCTACTCTCCCTTATTCTATGTCATGACTCTCTAAAGTTCCCTCGTCCCCTTTCTTGGTTGTTTCATCTATGACTTTCACTTTTCCTACCTTTATCTCCATGGTCTTTTTCTTTATGACTGCATCTAGACACTAAAGGAGAGAATGAAGGAGATGATGAAGGTGAAGAAGAAGGATAACCATCACCATGACAGTGTCTACCACCTTCTCTTCGGCGGTCTTAGCCTCGATCGTGATTACAATTAGAATGTTCATCTTTATCATGTGTTCATGTCCCTTTTTCGAACCCTTTGTATCCATGGGTATTAGAACCTAGGTTATGAGTAGTGGAATGAAGGTTTTGATACACAACCCCTTGGCCAAAGTCAAGGGGAGGAACATCATTGTGTGGGCGACTACCTGAGGCAGGTTCACCACCCTCATTTTCTCTTAAGACATGTGGGACATCTTGCGACCACTTACGCTTCAAAGAATTATGATGTCTCTCCTGTTGCAAATCCATTTGATGTTGTGCCTCCATAGGATGGTATTCTCTTGAGTCATGGTCTTGCACAACGTATTTTGCATGTAAGTGCAGCATGCTAATTTTTGTGAGGGCACGAAGAAGCATGCTTGGGACTGAACGATCGGGAGGTAACAGTATGTTATCTTCTAAGTCTCACCAATGTAATTGTTCACCTTGATGGAAGATAAATGTGAAGTTTAATATATACTCATCAAGATGAATATATACCACTCAAACTTGTTGAGGGACTAGTGGATCAATGTCATGTGTATTACGCCGTCAATTGTTTCTTGTTTCAAACCTAGGCAATGAGGCACGTTCGTACAAAGAAGGAGACATACTTGTCTATTTAGTATGCAATGTATTCTTGTTTATTATTTTCTCAATCAACCCTAAGGGTTCATTCTAATGATGTGAATGATTTCCTATGTTCTAATTAGCACACAAACAACTAAATCCCCAACAACGACGCCAATGATGAGCAACGAGATACCCCTATGCTTGACCATACAAATATGAGCGTTTCACGCATGATCTGGTTGAATTCCAAGGACTAAGTTCTTATGCGCCCTTGTGGAACAAGGATGGGTTGATTGAGCGTTGTCTTTCCAAACTTACTTGTACGTCATGATTGTATAATTAAGTAAGCTTGAGGCATATGATTTTTATATCTTTTATGTTTTTATGTCCTATGCTAATAGGGAAAGAGAGAGATAACTAGGTGAATAAATTAACTTAACTACTCATTAACTAAGTTCTAACTAACCCTAACACCAGCATCCATTCCCACTTATTGTACACATCCTAAACCAGTGCAACCCTACTAGTATTACCAAACACTAATCATTACTATGTTAACAAGCATTACACACATGCTCAAAGTGGTCATGCTTGTGTAATTTAATGATTTGCTTAATTGATCAAAATGAATTTCTATGCTAATAACAAAAATTTAAAGTGCATAAAATAAAATAAATACATAAGAAAATAAAATAAAAGGAATGTGTAAGAAAACAAATCTCAAGTGCTGCAAGGATGAATCAAAGAGCTCATCTTTATTGCCATACACAAGGTGTGCTTAGGTACACAATGCTCGAATAAAGATCTATCCACACTTAGACCTCCTGCTACAAGCATTTGGAAAATACTCTAACTTTCAAACAGACTACAAGAGGTTCATTACTTGACTGCTAAAAGACTTCCCTCAATTGTGCACCTCAGCACTATATTTATAGGCTTGGGAGCAACTACTCTAATAATTAGAGTAATAGCTCTAATAATTAGAATAACTACTAAAGCAACTGCTAGACTAACCACTCTAATAATTAGAATAACTACTAAAGTAACCACTAGAGTAACTGCTAGTGTAACCACTCTAATAATTAGAGTAATTGCTAGAGTAACCACTACAGTAACTACTCTAATAATTAGAACAACTGCTAGAGTAACTACTCTCATCATTCATCCTTCAGAAGATGTCTAGCTTATGCTTATTCTAGCAAAGAGAAAACATTCTTTATGTTTATTATTAGTCATGTATAGTTATTGAGGAATCTATAGAGTTTTATCAAGCTCATTAATGATCATAATATTGAAGAACCATGTTATTGGTTTCTCCCTTTACATTATTCTTTATGATCTATTCATTGGTGCATAATGTGTCCTTTCTAAACATATTATGTACTAATTGAAGAAATTCTCAAACTTAATTGATTGCCAAAACTTCTCTTGACATCTAGTGACTGATATCTTTCATTGAAGGTTAGTATTCTATGACATATATACATAGATATCAATAAATGCTGAAAGCTTTTCATCCTTGAGCCTCTAAAACAATGAGGAATTAATACTTTAGTGATAGCAAATCTATTCCAAGTGGTACACAACCTATATGCATTAGTACCCCAAGCTTCTTCATTAAAAGGAAGCCACCATGGGCTAATTTTTTAAAGCATATCTTCTAAAACTGTAATATAATTATAATTCCAATATTTAATAAGCTTGAACCACATCTTCTAAATTTTTTTATGAATTGGAAAACCAAAAATAGAAATAGCCTAAGGAAAAACAAGATAGTGAAGAAAGTTATTAGAAGACCAATTGTTATCATTCTTAGATTTCTCTTACATAAGTTTGTTTCTTAAAAGTAACATTCAAACATCATCTTCAATAATGTACTTTGTAATTTATTTTGTTGCAATTGAAATACTTAGTTATAATAATTAATGAGGCCAAGTCCTCCATCTTTTTTTAATACTAGTACAAATATCCCAAGAAAATATAAAAAATACCTTTTCTATGTTGCTGAGTAAACCAAAGAAACTAATGGATAATATGACCAATTTTATCATAATAAATTTTAGAAAGAGCCTAATAACTATAATAAACATGAGTTGATTGAAGTATTTTCTTAATAACTAAAACTTTGCTAACAAGGGTGAGATTTTTTTTCTTTCCATTTATCAAGCTTTTAAATGTTATCAGCCATATAATTTCACAAAATAGTAAGATTACGCTAAGAAAAAATGTGTTCCTAAAATTTTGAAGATAGAATATTTTTTCTAAAAGATTTTTCAAGGCTTCAGAGTAAACCACTTATTAGTATTACCATTACAATAAACAACAAAAATTTTCCAACTAATCCGAGAGCCAGATAATATGTAGCATTCCTTCACTCTATCTAAAAGTGTATTGATATGTGACAAAGAATTTGATCATACAAAAAGATTCATCTGCTAAGTACATGTTAAGAAATTACATACCTTGATCATTAATTGAAATTTCCTTAATGAAAGTCCTTTGTAGATCATAATGCAAATTATGCAAAGGAAAATTTGCAACAATAATAAAAAGATAGAAAGTTAGAGGACAACCTTAACAAACTTATCATTGAAGAGAAAAGGAGGAACTTAATCCAAAATTAGTAGCAAACTAAGCATTAGCATTAGTGAGTAGGATATAGATAAGTCAAATACAATAATCATCAAATTCTAATTTATAAAGACAGAAACTAATAAAATTTCATTTAATCCTATCATAACGTTTGACATAATATAACTTAATAAAAGAAATGTCTTGGTTAGTATCAGAATCCCATTGCATTCACGTTGGACATGGAAAATATGGTTGCTAGAATGGAAACTAGAATATCCTAGGTGGAAAAATAGTTTTAGCCTTAAATCCCAGTGGCCTTTAGAAATGGGATTCAAGGCACGCTAGACAGTTTGGCCGATCACCCAAGGACTTACGGAAGTGTAAAATGTGTTGGAATAATGTGGAAACTAATCCAAATTCTATTTCTTGTTTTCTATAGTTACATTGTACCAAAAGATGAAGGGTCAACTGTTACTAAAGCTAAAGGGTCAGCCATTACAAAAGTTAAATGATTGACCATTATAGAATTTGAAGGGTTGGCTATTATGAAAGTTGAAGGGTTGAAAGTTGAAGGGATACTATTTTCTCTCCTTTTTATGTATACACCATTGCACTCCCTTTTTTGTGAAATCCTCCTTTGTGGGATCAGTCCCCGTAATACACTCTCGATCTCTAATCTATATTAACTCTCTGCTTTTGCCCATGGTTTGCATCCCAATTTGGTGTTTCCTTGTAAATCCTGTGTGTTTTCTGTGTGCTTGTTTTTTCTATTCTTATGTATTTTTCACATAATTTTTTTCCTAATAAATTGGTATTACAATGAGGTCTGCAAAGGATTAGTGTGAGTGATGGCATCCAAGGACGAGAAAGTTAGAATTAACAAGTTTGATGGGATGAAGTTTGGGTTCTAGAAGATGTAGATTGAAGATTATCAATACCAAAAGAAGTTGCACAAACTATTTTTGGGGAAGAAGCCAAATAATATGAGTAAAGAAAATTGGAAATTGTTAGATTGCCATGCTCTTGGCGTGATTCGTTTAACGTTATCATGGAATGTTGTATTTAATATCATCAACGAAAGAACTACTCAGGGTTTGATGAAGGCCTTATCAAATATGTATGAGAAGCCATCTACCTCAAACAAGGTATATCTAATGTGTTGATCATTCAATCTAAGGATGTTTGAAGGTGCATTGGTTATAGATAACATCAATGAGTTCAATGTGATCATGAGTCAATTGAGTTCTATGGAAATCAACTTTTCTCATCTCATCATTACCTAATAGCTAATGTAAAATGGTCACTATAGTTAGTAGTTCATCAGGAGTTTTCCAAAGTTTTAGATCTGATTCTTAGTGAGGATATATGCAAAAGGAAGTCAAGTGAATCTTCAGGTTATACCTTGAGTAATGAGGGCATAGGTAGAAGTCTTCAGAGAGGATAGAATCAGGGCCATTGAAATCCAAATTCCAAGGGAAGAAGTTAATCTAAGGATCACAAGAACATACCTATTGCAATTGCAATTAGAAAGGTCACCTCAAAAAATAGTGCATGACACCAAAGGAAGAAAAGAAAAATTAGCATGATGATTTAGTGAATGCAGATACTAAAGAAATTACTGATGCCTTAGTTTGTTTTGTGGATAGTGGTATTGAATCTTGGATTCTTAATTTAGGAAAGGGTGATGTTTATATAAAGACTACCCACAAGAAGCAACTAAAGTTATAGAATGTAAAACATGTTCCAGGTTTAAAGAAAAACCTTATCTCTATGGGTCAGATAGATGATAAAGGGTACAACACAATATTTGGAGGTAGATCTTGGAAAATAATTGAAGAAAATATAATTCTTTCTCAAGGAAATAAGATGGGAACATTGTACACCACTTAAAAAATAAAAAACATAGTGTTAGTTCAAAATCAATGTCAACATTGTGGCATTAGAGGTTGGGTTACATGAGTGAAAGGAAATGAAGTTGCTAGCCTCATAGGAAAGATTATTAAACTTGAAGTCTATTGATGTTGATTTATGTGAAGGATGTGTTTATGGGAAGTAGAAAAGGGTTATTTTCTTAAAAGTCAGAAGAACATCAAAGATTGAGAAGTTGGAACTAGTACATACAAATGAATGGGAACTAGCCCTAGTGAGTTTCCTTGGTGGATTGTGCTATTATGTCACATTCATTCATGATTCTACTAGAAAGGTATAGGTTTGTTTTCTAAAAATAAATCTAATGTGTTTTCTACATTTAAACGGTGGAATGTAGAAGTGAAGAATTAAACTAGTTTGAAAGTCAAGTGTTTGAGGTCCAATAATGGAGGGGAGTATGATAGTATAGATTTCAAGGCTTTCTATTCTAAGAATGAAATCGAAATGATTAAGACAATTCCTAGAACACTAGAGTAGAATGGTGTTGTTGAGAGAATAAACAGGACCTTAAATGAGAGAGCTAGAAGCATGAGGATATCTTCTAGATTACCAAAGATGTTTTGGATAGATGAAGTCAACACAGTAGCCTATCTCATAAATCAAGGACCTTGAGTTCCACTATAATTATAGATACCTATGGAGAAATGGAATCCTTGGCTGATGGTTTTCTACACTTCCATAGTTAGATTGACTTTCCTCTTCATCTACTCCATCTCCACCTAGTTGTGAAGCTTCTTTATTTAAACATTCATGCTCTTCATCTCCATGTGTCAAAATATGGCTATGATTGGATTTTCTATCCACCTTTGCACTAATTTCATCCAATCGAGAAACCATCATTTGGAAGGTTGACTCCATGCTCTTCGTGTCATGATTCAAATCTTGCATCTATTTCTTCTTGGATGGCATCTAAAATTGACAAAATCCTCAACCAAAATCAAAGTAATAATAAAACTAGGCTTTGATACTAATAATGTTGGAGTAGGTGCACTCCACAATTAAATCACCTTCAATGCACTAAATCCAGATATTATGCAAAGATAAATTTATTTACTAGAAAAATAAGAAAACTAGCTATCTCCAATTAAATTATTCAAAGATTACAATAGGGATGTTGCAACCCATAAGCATCCAAAAATCTATCACACTCAAATGATAGTACAGAGCTAAAGTCTTTATAATCATACAATGATTATTCTCAATGTAAGACACAACCAAGAGAAATCTCTCCGATGACTAGGGGCTAAGATCTTAACTCACAAGTGAGATACAAAAGAATAAAACATATAGATCAACACATTACAAGTTGATCTTGAAGCTACAATCACCTATTACCCTCACCCAATGTGCTCACCCAATCTCTATTGCCTAGTTCTCCTTGTGTACAAAATCTCCTCCTCTTTCTCTCATGGATGAAGGCATACATCATTATAAAGATTCAAAACCCTAGGAATCATTCTATTTACCTTCCTAGATGTTTTCCACATAGACCTAGAGTCCTTTGGATGTTTTCCAATCGAAACACTAAATCAAAGCTTTTCTTGCTTGTCGGCATAAACATCTCTTGTTTCATGTAGACGTATTCTATGAGAACTATGTTTTGGGAACAGACATCTACTATTTTTGGAAGATGATTGCTTTGGACTAGAGACATCTTCAATTTAGGGGAGACATCTTTGGAAAGACATCTATATTTCTAGGGAGATGTCTTCTATGAAAGCCCTGCTCTCAAGAGAGATGTCTACCATTTTTTAAAGACAACTTCTATGGATTGGAGACTTCTTCAATTTAGGAAAGACATATTTGGAAAGATGTATTTCTATTTGCAAAGACCTCTATCCTAAAGGTGCCAAAAATAAAAATGCTTGTTTTGATTTTGGAAGCCTCTAGATGTCTTCCAATAAGTCTCCATAGACCCTGGAACCTCCTAAACTCATCAAAATGAGCCAAAAACACCTCCAAACATTCCAAAACATTCAAGAATATTTATCATAAAAATCAACACAAAAACACATACAAAAATTGGACACATGCGTTCAGGTCTTCTCCAAGCATGAAACCTACAAAATAACTTGTAGGACAAGCACAAGAAAATTGAAATTGATGTTTCTACACCAATTATGACTTTGGATTCTTATTGAAGTGTTTTCCTCGTGAACTTATTATTTGATTGTTATTTGTATCTTGAATAACAAAGTGATATTAAAAGTTTTTGCACCTAAGCAAGTACTATTCCAATAATAGTCATCTTTTGTTAGTTTGGTCTACTTGTGCATATCATACTAATAGTTTTAAGTATTTTCTTATGATTTTTGCTACACATAGATCATTGGTAAAACAATCAATAATGTTCATATTATTAATACTATGCTCGAGATGAAAGCAATAATGATAGAGTACTCAAATGCCTCTATTACTTTACAAGGTAGTTCTTATATTCATATTCCATTTTGTAATATTTAATGTATTCCATTGTAGTTGAAATAATTTTTTTTCTTATTATTAGGTGGATTTGGGACCATGGAAAAAGTTATGAAGGTTATTACTTGGAGACAATTTGGAATTCATAACAAGCTAGTATGTTTGATGATGTTGTACCATTATGCATAATTTATCATGATTAATGTTAAAAATTAGTTAATAAATTTTCTTATTTATTTTCATATTGGGTTGTTAAATGTTGAAGGCTATTATGGCTTTCTATTAATATTTTTAGATCATGTGGTGAATGTTGGATTTTTTAGTAATCAAGATCATAATATCTTTTTTGCAAAGACTTGTCCAAGAAAGTTAATAAGTAAGCTTCTAGTATGGAAATAGTGCCAAAAGATTACATATATTTTTGTTTATATTTTTATAAATTTTGATTGATCTTATAATTTATGCATCTAATAAACTTTTATAGGAATGAAGAGAGAATAGCTTGGATTTAAAAAAAAAATATTTTTGTTGAAGAAAATTATGGTTGGCTCCTGTGTCAACCAAAGCATCCACCATTTTCACTAGAAATTTGATTAGAACCATCTAAACCAAGCACAAGCTAGGCTCTTGCATCAAGTGAACTTAATGAATATAAGCAACTATGAATGTAACTTAAAGATATTAGCAAAAGGTAACAATTAGTCAAAATAAAAAGTGACTATTTTCCTAGTAGTTGGTATTATTATATTATTGCTTATGTAAAAAATTATGTATATTTATTAGTAATCCTCACAAAAAAGATAATATGTAGTCTTTATTCATTAAGAATATGAAGTATCACATGAAAAAAGTGTGAGTATTACAAATTGATGAATCATCCCAGGTTTTGTCTATGTCAATGTGATGGCATCGACATGATCCCATCGACACATACCCGTCAACGCATGGTTTGATGCATTGATGCATACGCATTGATGAAGTGTCTAGTCTTACCTATATAAATGCATGAACCAACTACATTTATGTAATTCATCTATGCATAGCTTAGCCAAACTTTTACAATTTATTTATTTGAGAGTTAGAATATTTTCTAAGTGCTTGCAATAAAAGTTGAAAAGTGTATGGATCTTTATTCAAGCACTAATGTACCTAGACACTTGGATGTGAATGGAAATAAAGACCATCTTTCTTGATAAAACTTGTAGCACTTGGACTTAGCAATATTTACTTAATGTATTTACTATTCATGAAATTTATTTAATGCATTTAATTAATTGATTGATGTTTGATAATTAATGCACATAAGTATGACCATCTTAAGCATATGTTAATGCTTGGTAATCCTAGTAGTACTTATGCTTGGTAACCCAGTAGCATTGTAATGTGCTTAGGATGTGTAGAGAAAATGGGAATGAATGCTTATGTTAGGATTTGTTAAGGTATTAATTAGTTATTACTAGAATAATTAGAATTTAATTACTTTATTTCCTACACTTAGGCAAATTAAATGAAAAACATAAAAATGATACAAGTCATATGCCTCAAATATACTTAACCATATCTTTGTACATCACAAGTGGAATTAGGAAGACAATGGTCACTTCCTTGATATTCATTACCTAGTTAATGTGTACTTAGAGAGCTAAAGTCTATGGAATTTGATCAGATTGCTTAGTGAATGCTGGTGATTTGTATGGTAGGGCATAGGGACTTCTTGCTGCTCATCATTAGCACCTTTGCTAGGGACTTTAGTTAGCTACATGCACTATCTAGGAGTTAGTGCAATTATCCAATGACATTGTAATGAACCTTAAAGTTGAAATCATTAATAAAAGTAATAATAATAAAAGCACACTATTTTTCTTTAAAATTAATATGGGTTTTTCTTGTAGGGAAGAATCTCTACTTCTATTCAATCATACTTCCAATCAAAGGCTAAAATGTCCAAAACCACCCATGCCCAAATAATGCAAAGTAATCTACACTCATCCATATGAGTATGTTCCAGATGTCACCTTCATCCTGCACTAGGATGAACAACTGCGATGGAAGAACATGGAAGGCAACATCATGTTGTTGCCTAATCAATCTGTTCCTATGATGTTGCTTAACAATCTCATGAGATTGAAAATCCAAGGGCTTAATTCTAAGTACATTGTGCACGATCATGACTACTAATATACCATCCCATAGATGCATAACAAAGGAAATATTACTAGATGAAGGCATGCTACGAGGCATCAAAGGGTAAGTGGTTCACAAACCTCTTGTTCCTACTAGGTCAAAAGAAAACAGAGGATTTCTTCTCAGGGGGTTCTCAAAACATAAACTCTTCTTCCCTTCTCTTTCATGAAGGAACCCTTAACCAAAATTTACCATCAATTGTAAAAATCCTTGGATTGGGAAAGAATGGGTCCCATGACCATGGGACCTCCAAAGGATGGAGTCAATGCAAGAACAACAATAGGCACCACAATAATAATAAACATGGTGATCATGACCACAACCAAAGGAGAGTAAGTAGTAAGAACTGTTCTGGTGCTAGTCCTTCTTACTCTTCACCTTCTTCATCCTTATCATCTTCCTCCTCTAGCTCCAACTAAAGTAATAGAGGGAGAGACTATGATGGAGGTGACTAGCAAAATAGAGATGATCATAGAAACCACCAAAATAGTAGAGATCGAGGGCATGGGTAATCAAGGGAGGCCCACCTCCATGAATGAAGGGATATCAAAGGGCATCATAGGCATCATGGCCATCACAGGGATTATGACTATGATGAGTCTCTTCTTGCAACTAGAAATATCCTAAATAATGCAAAGGCTAGGAGGATTCAAATGAGGCATCTAAAAGATAGTCAGATCAAATGGTTGGATATGAACAATATCCCCAAGTTTGAAGGGGGATACGACTCTAATCTACAAAATCATCTCCAAGCCTTTCACAATGCATGCACCTTATAGAACATTAAGAACGAATGGTAAAAACTAAATATGTTCCCTAGGACACTCATCAAGGAGGCTAAAAGTTGGTACTAGTTCTTACAACTAGAATTAATCAAATGATGGAGTATGATGATTGAACTCTTCAATGACAAGTATCAAACATACTCCTAAGTGTCTAATATGAGAAATTAGATCTAAGGGTGGAAGTAAGAAACACATGAATCCTTGGATGTGGTCATGGACAAATATTACTCATTATTGCATCTATGCCTAGGCCATGGTTTCTCTCAAAGGGAGCAACTCTGCCATATCATAAATGGGCTCAACATAGAAAGGAGAAGACCCTTGGGGTTTATTTCAAATGGATATTTTCAAAACTAAGAGTCCATCAGATCCAATGGCTAATTAAGTTGGTGCACAAAGAAGAAGGTGAGTTGAGAAAAAGGGAGTGAAGGAGTACAACTAGGATCCTTCCATCCACCAAAGGAAGGTCCAATTTTGACATAATGAAAAGGAGGCATCACTTGATGAAGTGGTGCAACACAAGACCTTGCTGATACAAAAATATGTTTCTAAAATCTTCAGCAAGATAGATAAAATATGAGACTCTTTGAATGAAAAGTTCCAAACTACTTTCCAAATTGTAGAAGAATCCAAAGAGCAAAGTAGTGGTCATGATTGAAGGAGAAGGAAGAAAGTTGAATGTACCCATCAAAGGGGTAAGGGAAAAGCTGGTGCCATTGAAGAGGTTGTAGACTCTAAAATATATGATGATGGTGGATGTGACATCTGCCAATATGATCATCCTATGGGATGTTTTCCTATTGTATCACACTGGTAGAAATCTAGGATGTATGCTTTGAATCCTAGGTTAGCAAAAAGGCAAGCACCAAGAAGGTTGCCTTATCCTCAAGGAAACTATAGGCAGTTCCACCAACAAGCCTATTATCTAAGTGGACCTCCACCTCAACTTCACTAGCAACACTAGCAGTGGCAACATCCATAATCATGAGGGATGCTACCACCAAGGCAGCAATACCCATACCAGTAGCCAGATCCATACAAGTACTATGTTTAGTAGCCCATTTCTCTACATGACTCTTCCAATCATGCTTTTTTTCAACATCACTACTACCCACTTGAGTATTTTAGAGCACAATTTCTAAGAGAAAAGTCCCCATTTTTGTATTTCCCTCCTCGTCATTCTACATCGTACCTCCACCCTCAACTCAGTTGCCACCCTCTCCATCCATGCAGCATGAAATTCTAGCATTGTCACAATAAAGAAACATCATAAGGGCTATTAACTTATAGTTGGCTCCCCAATCAAGTGGTTTAGAGACTAAACACTGAAAAAAATCCTTTTTTTTTGAATTAATAGTCCTCGTAAGCCCTCACAGATACCTATGACTGCTGACCTTGGTTCTCCTTCCTTCTTTGCAACATCTTTCAAGATTCCTTCAAATCAAATGCCTCTCAAGGTGCATACTATCATGTTGATCCACATAGTCACTAATTGGACAAAGGTTTGCCACCTTCCTAGGAAAAGATCTAATCCTTGAAGTCCCCTTATTTACTTGCAAATCATTGGAAATGAGCCTTATAAGGATTTTCTGAACTTAAATTCTGATGTCAATTTGATCTCTCATGAAATGTACAAAGCCTAGAACCTACCTCCTCTTACGAAGAGCGACATTTGTCTTAACTTAGTAGATCAATCCATCACTATTCCCTTGAGATTGATCAAGGACATCATGATCACCACTTATGGATAGTCCTATCCAGTTGACTTCTTAGTGATTCATGTGGATAATTACAAGGGGAACTTCCCAATCATCATTGAAAGGAATTGGCTAAGTATAATAGATGCACAGCTAGGAATTAGACACCTCTCCTTGAAAATTTCTATAGAAAATGATTTTGAAAAGATTAAGAGGAAGTGTATTCCATGCATCATGTACAATGAGATAGGGTACTATTGTGTGCAAAAATTATGAACAGTGAAATGTAAAAAAATCATAACATGTGATGAGTGGCGAGGTACCCCTACACTCAACCATACAAATACGAGCGTAACACACACGATCTAGTTGAACTCTGCATACAAAGTGCCTACATGCCTCATGGAACACTTAAGGTTAATTATTTGTTGTCTTCCCAAACTTACTTGTATTTGTCACGGTGTATGGTTACGTAAGTCCGAGGTATATGATTTTTATAGCTTTTTTGTTTTATCTCCTATGCTAATAAGGTGAAGGGTTGAAGAGATTAATTAACTAACTTTAACTAACTAACTAAGTCTTAATTAACCTAGCGTCAACATCCGTTCCCACTTACCATTCACACCCTGAACTAATGCAACCTTGGTTACCAAACGCTAATCGTTGCTGGGATCACCAAGCGTAACGCACGTGCTCGAAGTGGTCATACTAAGGCACTTAACTAGGAGAGAAGGGTTGAGAGAGATTTAATAACTAATAAAGCATTAAAATGGAAAATAGTAAATAAAAATAAATAAAGTCCTAATTAGCCTATTCTATGCACTACAAGGTTTATCCAAGAAGTTCGTCTTTATTTCCATACACAAACATGTGTTCAGGTACAATATTTGCTCGAATAAACATATGTTCACATTGTAGCTCCTATTGCGGGCGCATGGAAAATATTCCATCTCTGGAGGGATCAAACTGCCAGAGTTTCAGTACAATCTAGGCCTAGATGAGAAACAAAGGGAGAGCCGCCTTTTATTTATAGACTTGGCGATGCACCACGATATCGCGGGGGACGACGCGATATCGTGTCTCATCATACCCCCATGACTAAATAAAAATTTGTCCTCAAGTTCCATACAAAATATTGGGATGGTATGGGATTATTGACTCAAATGGAACTAATGGGATGACATGTGAACGGATCATCATTACAAGACAAAAAAAAACTAATGTTCATGACAACAAGAGTGAACACCTTATTACATTGACATCAAGCCTCATTTGGCAACTGAGAAAGAGAGAGAGAGAAAGAAGTGTTGTTGCTGCCAATGCCAAGATTGTGCCTTTCGTTGTCCATCTGTAAGTGTGCCATCGATCTTGCTCCTTGCATAGTGGGTTGAGCACCGCTCCATTCCAAGTGTTCCTTCCAGATCCAATCCGTTGTTGTATGATTGTCATCTACACATACAACACAATCTTATATTAGCAAGGGTAAATGAATTTCAATGTAGTTGATACCTTGCTTCAGTGAAAGGTCCATTGGCTTGGTTGTGGTATGGCTGATTACAAATCTGGAGATATCATAATGATGACTACCGAAGGTGTAGGGGTTAGGAGAAAATCAAAAAAATTGGGCCGTGTACCCCCATGACTAATCGTGAACCTCTGGTAGGGATAGAATGGAGAAAGAATAAAGAACAAGGAAGATGGAGAAAAAGAGACAACGATAACATCACTGAAATGGATGTCAAGATGGAAATGAATAAAATAAAGCAGATTGCAAAAATTTTAGGGAAAAGAATTTAACTAGTGCACCAAATAGGAATGTCAAGGGGTCCTCCCTCCCCAAAGCATGCTCATGTCCTTAATGCCCTAACAAACCCACATTCAAAGAGTCTGTAGGCTCTAGGAATGTCATTTGGAACAAGAGTTAAAGTCTCAACCATAAGAATTTACCAAAAAGAAAATAATGCGTCAACCAAAATATATACTAATGATACAACTGGCAATGAGGTGAACAATGGAGAGAAGGATGGACAGAGAAGGATGGAATGGAATCCCAAGAACAAGGTGGTGTACAGCGCCTTGTGTAATTCATGGTTAATGTGATGTAGCAGATCCCATTCCAAGTCCAGCCTCAAACAACCCACTTCCAGTGACTTCGCATTAATTCATTCGGCCAATCCATCCTCTTGAAGTAACAAGAATGCCTTCACCCAAGAGCCCCCACCATTCCAACGAAACAAGGAGGAGAGAATGGGAAGTTAAAAGGGCCTTAGTTAGAGGGAACATTTTTATTTTAGTTTCATAACTGGTTCTTGTAGCCCAAATGATTATTTCATCTAAGGGGTGTGCTTTGAATTCTCACAGTTTTCTTGTTTTTTGTTTTTTTTTTGTTTATACATGAGAACCATGCCATGCAAAGACTTTGTTATTTTTATTTGCTCAGCTTCCTGATAATTGGGTAATTTCAAAATGGTAAGAAAAATCAAGAAGAAAACATCCAAGCACCCAAGAGAATGGCCAACAAAAATGCATCAAGTTCCCTTGAAGTCATACCCTTTTCAATCCTTGAGTCCTTTCTTAGTTTGAGAAATACCCAGTCACCGATTCGTTATAGTTCTTATTTAGAAAGGGATTGTACATTTCCAAGGTGAGAGAGACCATAGAAATTTGTGGATGTGTGGATGATGTGGACTCATTGTCTACTATATTAAAAGAACCATACCTTACTATCAACATCAAAACTTAAAGGTAAAAACCAAATATTAGCAATCAAATAGAAAAATAGTTCATACCATCATGAAGAACACTTATTGGATGAAAAACTTACAAGATGGATGACACACACATACACACACACACACAAGAAATGAAAAAGGTATAACGATGTTGTAATAAAAATAAGAAAAGTTAAAGAAATTTGTAAAACAAAAATTTAAAAAAGAACTGAGGGCCCCAAATGATTAGCATAGGTGGCCATATCCCCCATGACTTAATGGAAAGGGAGATATTTGAAATAATGAACGTATGTTTGAATTTCTTAAAAGTGCCCAACTTCTCCCCATTAATGTTCTTAGATTAAGGGGTGAAAGTTGGCAACACTCATATTTCAATGTATCTATGCCTTCGTTATGGGCATGAGTTGTTTTCCCAATTCATTCCATGCATGTTGGTCGGTTACTCTTTCGACTAGCTATCAACCACAGGGTGCCTACTACTTGTTGTGTGGTTGCTACATATAGGCATCTTTGTCTCAAATTTTCAAGGGCACACTTGTTGCATGGAGGAGATGTTGTGCATTCCTCCATGTCATCAGCCAATGAATCACTATATGTGATGCATGGAACTTTATTCTTCTTGATCTTTCCATAAATATTTACCTTAGATATCTCCAAGGAAATATCACAGATCCCTAGACATGCATCTATTGTGCTTAGCCATGGCCTTCCCATTATAATTGGGAAGTCCATTTATTGTTGTTGATTTCAATCACCAGGAAATCAGCTGGGTAGGACCAGCCACACATAGTGGTAATGATGTCCTCCACCAATCCTAAGGTAATGGTAATGGACTGGTCAGCCAACTCTAGTTGAATGTTGCTCTTCTTAAGTTGGGGCAGGTTCCAGGCTTGATACATTTCTCGTGAAATTAGGTTGACTCCAGAACCTGAGTCAAGAAGAGCCTTACATGGTTCGTTCCTAGTGACTTGGAGGTTGATTAAGGGACTTCCAGGGTCATATAGTTTCCTGGGAAGGTGGCCTACCTTGATCCAATCGGTTACGATATGTGTTAACATAATCGTATGTATTAAGCTCTGTTGTTGGACTGAAGGGAGCTCCAAAGCCTTGTGTGTTGTAGGAGTGATCACAGACTCAACCGTTTGTTGTTGTGAGAGCTTGTCTGGGCTTTTGGTTCTAAATAAAGGTCTTCTCTTTTTACGATTGTCAGAACTAGCAGCGGGTTGAATGTTTACAGCTCTCGTAGCATTTCATTGCTATGGTTGAGTGGGGAGTTCCCCTTGCATTGTTGGAGCAGGAGATATGGGAACTATAGGTGGAAGAGGTGCGGATGGAGTAGGAGGATGGTATGGATATGGAGTGTCTCCCAAAGGAGAATGAGTCCTTCTAAAGTACTCCCAAACATGCCAGTGACGTTGGGGAGTTGTGTGACCCATAGAGTCACTTGGAGAAATCAGCTGCTACACGTAGTAACCAGATGGATCGGGTTGCCAGTAAGGGTACTATTGTTTTGGCGGTGGCATCCCCCATGACTGTGGGTATTTCCACTGCTAATGTTATCCGATGGGTTGTGATGGAGTTCCACTTGGATAGTACGTCAATGGTTGGTAGAACTATCTTGGGTTACCTTGGGGATAAGGTAATCTTTGGGGTGTCTGCCATCTGTTAAGTCTCAAGTTAAGTGCATACACCCCAAACTCTTGTAGATGTGAGATGATTGGACAACATCCCTTAGGATGGTCATATTAGTAGATCTCACATCCACCATCATTTTTTGAATCCGAATCCACAACCTCATCAGAGATGTTCATTTTCCCCTTACACTTGTCACGTGAAGGGCCTGAATCTCTCCTATTTTTCTTGTCCTTGTCACTACTTTGTTCCTCCTTAGACTCCTCTACAATCTTTAGGATAGTTTCAATTTTACTGTCTAAGGAGATCCATACTTCATCTACCTTAGTCGATACTTCCATTGTTAGTTTTTGAAGCGGCAAGGTTTTCCTATTCACCAACTCTTCAAGTGGTGACTCATCCTCTTCATCGCAAAATCTCACTCCCTTTTTTCAAAGAGAGGGATCACGGTTATATTCTTCCACACTTTCCCTTTTTCATAGCTCCCCTTCTTCTTTGGCGACTTATTCCAACAACTGATGAATTTCATGGGATCTAAGTTTTGATAGTCTCCCTTGGGCATAAGTCCCAAGGGTTCTCCTAGTTTCATACCTTAGCCCATCTACAAGATGGCGAAGTTGATCCCGTTGTGCATAACCATGGCCTGGGCAACGATGTAACAATGCGTAGTAGCAATCCATGGTAGCATCCAAGGGTTCATGAATATCTTGCTTCCATCCTTGGATCTACTTACACAAATTAGACACTCTGGAGTATGTCTGATACTTATCATTAAAAATTTCTAACATCGTACTCCACCTCCTTATGGTTTCTTGTTCTAAGGACTGGTACCAACTCTCTGCTTCCTTGATGAGTGTCCTGGGAAACAACTTTAGTTTCTGCCACTCGTTTTCTATGTTTTGCAAGGTGCAGGCATCATCAAATGCCTATAAATGATTTTGTAGATCCACGTTGTATCCCCCTTCAAATCGTGAGGTACTTTTCATGTCTAAGCACTTGATCCGACTATCCTTTTGATGCCTTGTCAGTATTCTCACAGCCTCCGTTATATCTAGCATGCTTTGGGTGGCAAGTAGGGGTTCATCATGATCATCTCTTTCATGATGTCTATGATGTCTACGTTATTCCCTACTTTTCCTTCGTTCATGCCTTGATTCTCTTGATTGCCCTCGTCCTCTCTCTTGACTCTCTCATCGAGGTCTCTCATTTCACTCACCTTTATCCTCTCCGTTATGCTCTCTATGATTGCACCCTAATGTGGAAGCAAAGGGTGAATGATGTGATGAAGGTAAAGAAGAAGGAGAACCATCGCCATGATGATGTTTCTTACCTTCTCTTTTGTGGCTTTGGCCCCGATCATGATGATGATCTGAGTGCCCGTCCTTGTCATGTGTTGTTCCCTCAGTGAACAGTTGGTGTTCACAGGAATCAGAACTAGGGTTGTGTATCATGGAGCATAGGTTCTGATACCTCACCTCCTCACTTTCATTAGGATGGGAAACATCTTTTGATAGCGAACCCGTTATAAGTGGTTCACCATCTCCAATTTCACTTAGGACGTGTGGGACCTCTTTACCTTTCAATAGTGTATGTTGGCTCTCCAGCCTTGAGTCCCTCATACATTTTGTGGCTATAGGATAGTAATCCATTGTGTCAAAATCATCTATAATGTATTCAACATAGAGCTAAGTCATGCCAATCTATGCCAAAGCACGAAGAAGCATGTTGGGAACTGCATGATCCGGACGTAACACTATGTTACCTTGTAAGTCTCTCCAGCGCATCTGTTCATCTTGATGGAGGATAAAAGTGAAATTAGGTATATACCCATCGAGATGAGTATATGTCACCCTATATTGTTGAGGAACTGATAGATTTAGGTTATGTGTTTTAGACTGCCGACTATCTCTTATATTATCCCTAGGTAGTGTAATGCTCTTGTGAGAAGAAGAAGAAGACATTGTGTCTTATTGGTGTGCTATTTAACCATTATATAAATTTTCA
This sequence comes from Gnetum montanum, assembly GCA_015680685.1. Classification (NCBI taxonomy): domain Eukaryota; kingdom Viridiplantae; phylum Streptophyta; class Gnetopsida; order Gnetales; family Gnetaceae; genus Gnetum; species Gnetum montanum. Next base: position 153,163 of record MNCI01021409.1, read on the forward strand.
TTTAATTAACCCTAAGGTTCATTTAAGCTCCCAACTATGTGAGTAATTTCCTATGTTCTACTTAGTGCACAAACACTTAGTCCCCGGCAACGGTGCCAATGATGAGTGGTGAGGTACCCCTACACTCAACCATACAAATACGAGCGTAACACGCACAATCTGGTCAAACTCCGCAGACTAAGTTCCTACACGCCTCATGGAACACTTAAGGTTAATTATTTATTATCTCCCCAAACTTACTTGTATTTTTCATGGTGTATGGTTAAGTATGTCCGAGGTATATGATTTTTATAGCTTTTCTGTTTTATCTCCTATGCTGATAAGGTGAAGGGTTGAAGAGATTAATTAACTAACTTTAACTAACTAACTAAGTCTTAATTAACCTAGCATCAGCATCTGTTCCCACTTAGCATTCACACCCTAAACCAATGCAACCTTGGTTACCAAACGCTAATTGTTGTTAGGATCACCAAGCGTAACGCACGTGCTCAAAGCAGTCGTACTGAGGCACTTAACTAGGAGAGAAGGGTTGAGAGAGATTTAATAACTAATAAACCATTAAAATGGAAAATAGTAAATAAAAATAAATAAAGTTCTAATTAGCCTATTCCATGCACTGCAAGGTTTATCTAAGAAGTTCTTCTTTATTTTCGTACACAAACATGTGTTCAGGTACAATATTTGCTCGAATAAAGATTCGTTTAGTTTGGAGCTCCTACTGTGGGCACATGGAAAATATTCTATCTCTAGAGGGATCAAACTACTAGAGTTTTGCTATGGTCTAGATCTAGATGAGAAACAAAGGGAGAGCCACCTCTTATTTATAGACTTGGCAGCACACCGCGATATCGCGTACGTGATATTACAGGTGACGACATGATATCGCGTGGGATGTGATATCGTGGCCCATGCGATATCACGTCCCATTAGCATGCATGCATCATGCTTATGTCATAGAAATCCAAAGCTACCTATATGTAATAGCCACAAAACAAGAGGACAACTAATGGCTAATAGTTAAATCTAAAAGCAACTCAACTTTGTGCATGGAACAAATTGAGAGCCTGATGAGTGCCTACATTGAAGGCATGAATGAAATGGAGAGAATCCATCACCAACTCTCTAATGAACCTAATGACACCAGTTGGAGAGAGTTGAAAATCCTTAATAACTTTAAACAGGAGTTCCTTGAGTTAAAAACTCTACTAGCTAGAATGGAATATGCTTTTCTAAAAAATGACAAGTCAATCATTATTAGTGCCAACCTTACTCCTATGAAAAAAAGAAGCTATTAGAGGTGATCAAAAAATGGCCAACAACATTTGCTTGATCATATCATGAGCTAACTAGAATTGATCCAAGGATCTGCTAGCATTGCATCTACACAGATGCATCCATTAAATCATAGAGGCAACTATAGTGGTGTTTGAACCCCAAATTGAATTAGATTGTCAAAGAGGAGAATGAACATGTCCTCAAGGTAAGGTTCATCTATAACATTGCAGATAGTGAGTAGGTTAGCCCACTTGTGATAGTGCCAAAGAAAGATGGGAAATGAAGGGTTTGCATCAACTTGAGGCTATTGAATATGGAAACATACAAAGATTACTTTCCATTACCATTTGTGGAACAGGTATTAGACACCATTTTTGAGCATTATTACTATAGCTTCCTAGATGGTAATAGTGGCTATAACCAAATTTAGATAGCATTGGAGGATTAATACAAAACCACATTCATGAGTCCTTGAGGGACTTTTGCATATAGAAAGATATCATTTGGCTTATGCAATACCCCTACAACATTCCAACACCTTTGCCTGAGCATTTTCCAATACCAAATTGGTAGTGGTATGGAAGTCTTCATGGATGACTTCTCCACCTATAAGGCTACATTCAAGCAAGCCTATGACCATCTTAAGAAAATGTTGAAATGGTACGTGGAGATAAATCTTAGGCTCAATTGGCAAAAAACCACTTAATTATCCATGAAGGCATTGTGTTGAGGCATAATAATTTCTCAAAAAGGGATTAAGATGGACCTTGAAAAAATAAGGATTATCTAAGGAATTACCTAATAGCCAGAAATAGTTAAAGATGTGAGATCATTCCTTAACCACACTCACTACTACCAGCAATTCAACGAGAATTTCTCTAAGATCGCTAAGTCATAATAAAGAAGGATGCTTCATTTATCTAGACCAAGGAATATAAATGTGCATTTAAGAAACTCAAGAAAAAGCTTGTAGAAACTCCAATTCTAAAAGCACCTAATTGGTCCAAGTCCTTTCACATCATGATGGATGCATCCAATGATGCCTTGGGAGGTGTGCTCACATAGTTGGATGATCAAAAACATCCTTACTACATCCACTATGCAAGCAGAAGCATTGTTTGTACACATTTGAAGTACATCATGATGAAGAAGGAATTGATACAAATAGTATTTACCTTGGAAAAATTTAGGCACTAAGTGCTTGGGTACAAGGTTTCTATGCACATTGATCATAGTGCAATCCAATTCCTAATGAATAAGCCAAAGATGTGTCCTCATGTCATACAGTGGATGGTGATCTTGTAGGAATTTGATCTAATAGTGGTAGATGGAAAGAAGACCAAGAACATGGTTGTTAACCACTTATCTTGATTAAGATGGGACAACAAAGAGGAGGAGAGCCCACTTTTAGATCAGTTTCCTAATGAACTCCTCTTTTCTAGGGTTATAACTAAACAAGTGCCCATTGAAACTAACTAGTAAGGTGACATTATTATCCATCTTCTCACTTAGGAGATTCCACAAGAGTGGGATAATAGGAAGAAATAATAGTTTCTTCACCAAGAAACACACTTCATGAAAATCAATGGACATCTTTAAAACGTGTGTGTTGATGGCCTAATTCAATGGTGCATACCCAATAATGATCAACTACGCATGTTCTAAGATGCTTATGAGTGTCCTTGTGGGGGCCACTATGCTAGGAGACACACAATCATTAAGATCCTCATGGTAGGGTATTACTAGCCAATACTTTCTAGGGATGCTAACCACTTTATCTACTCCTATGAAAGTTGCCAACGTGATGGTGGAATGACCACTTGTATGGAGGGGCTTTAATAATAAATCCAACCACTAGAGCCCTTCAATACTTGGAGCATCGATTTCATGGATCCCGTCTGATGAGACGCGATAGGCACTGTGCCACGATATCGCGGTCCACTGCCATATCTATAAATAAGAGGTGGCACTCCCCTCATTTTCCAATCCTGGCTAGAAGTAGCGAAGCTCTGGCATATTGATCACTCCAGAGTTAGAATTTTTCCCATGTGCCCGCAGTAGGAGTCCTAGAGTGAACGGCTCTTTATTCAAGCAGCTTGTAACCGAAACCCAAGTTGTGTACGGCAATAAAGATGAACTTGATTGGATAAACCTT
>MNCI01021409.1:160403-203236 GCA_015680685.1 Gnetum montanum
GATCTCTCCCTTACAACTCAGTCATGGGGGAGATGGCCACCTATGCTAACCATATGGGGCCCTCAGTTCTTTTTCAGTTTTTGTTTTACACATTTTTGTTTTACAAATTTCTTTAACTTTTGTAATTTTTTTTTTACACCATCGTTATACTTTTCTCGTTTTTGTGTGTGTGTGTGTGTCATCCACCCTGTAAGTTCGTCACCCAATAAGTGTTCAGGTTGATGGGATGAACTGTTTTTCATTAATTGCTGATGTTTGTTTTTTACCTTTAAGTTCCAATGTTGATACTAAGGTATGTCTCTTCCGATATGGCAGGCAATGAGATCACTTCATCCATCCATCCATCAAAGTCCATGGTTTCCCTTGGCTTGGAAATGTACAGTTCCCTTCCAGTAAGAACTTTAACGAATTGGTGACTGGGCATTTCTCAAACGAAGGAAGGACTCAAGGATTGCAAAGGGTGTGGCTTCAAGGGAACTTGATGCTTGTGTGTTGGTCATTCACTTGGGTGCTTGGATGCTTTCTTCTTGAGTTTTCTTACTGTTCCGATGTTACCCATTCTTTGGAAGCTGAGACAATAAAAATAAAGAAGTCTTTGCATGGTGTGGTCCCCACACATAAAAATAGAAAACATGAAAAAAAACCAAAGTGAGGATTCAAAGCACACCCCTTAGACAAAATAAAATTTTGGCTGCAAGCACTGGTTATGGAACCAAAGTGTTCCCTCTAACTAAGGCCCTTGTCGCTTCCCATCCTCTCCTTTGTTTCGTTGGAATGGTGGTGGCTTGTCGAAGATGCATCCTTGTTTTCCAAGTGGATGATTTAGCCAAATGCATTGATGCAGAGTCACTGGAAGTAGTTGGTTTAAGCCCGGAGTTGGAATGAGATCCGCCAAGTCACATTAATCATGAAACACATAAGGGGCTGTACACCACCTTGTTCTTGGGATTCCATTCCACTTCTCTTCTTTCCATCCTTCTCTCCATTGTTCACCTCATTGCTGGTTGTATCATTAGTGTCTATTTTGGTTGATGCATTGTTTTATTTTTGGTAAATTCTTACGGTTAAGACTTTAACTCTTGTTCCAAAGGACATTCCCAGAGCCTACAAAGTCTTTGAATGTGAGATTGTCAGGGCATTAAGGACATGAGCCTGCTTTGGGGAGGACCCATTGACCTTCTTATTTGGAGCATTAGTTAACTTCTTTTCCTTAACGTTATGCAATTAATTAACATTTTTGTTCATTTCCATCATGACATCCCTTTCACCGATGCCATAGTTGTCCCTTTTTACCTATCTTTCTTACTCTTGTTCTTTCTTCATTCGAACGCTACCAGAGGTTCACGATTAGTCATGGGGGTACGGGGTCTGCTTTTTTGATTTTTCTCCTAAGCCTCGGATTTTTTCATTTTTCTTCCTAACCCCTATACCTTCGGTAGTCATCATCTACATTTTCACAGATCCATATCAGCCATACCACAACCTAGCCAATGAACCTAAACCGAAGCAAGGTATTATTTACTTAATGATTCAATTACCCTTGCTAATATATGATTGTGTTGTGTGTGCAGATGGCCATCATACAACAACGAAATGGATCTGGCGCAAACACTTGGAATGGAGCAGCGCTGGAGTAGCTATGCAAGGAGCAGGATCGATAATGAACTTACGGATGGACAACGAAAGGTGCAATCTAGGTGTTGGTAGCAGCAAGACTCTTCTCTCTTCTTCTCCTCTATTCTCTCTCCTCTTTTCTCTCAGTTGCCAAATGTGGCCTGATGTCATTGTAATAAGGTGTTCACCATTGTTTTCATGAACACCAATTCTTGTCAAGTATTTTAATAAAGACCCGTTCACATGTCATTCCATTAGTTCCATTTCCCCCCAATAATCCCATGCCTACCTGATATCATTGTAAGGAACTTGAGGACAAGTTTTCATTCAGTCATGGGGGTATGATGAGACGCGACATGCACTGTGCCGCGATATCGCGTCTTTCCCTGCGATATCGTGTACGCGATATCGCGGTCCACCACCATATCTATAAATAAGAGGCGACACTCTCCTCATTTCCCAATCTTGGCTAGAAGTAGCGAAGCTCTGGCAGATTGATCACTCCAGAGTTAGAATTTTTCCCATGTGCCCGCAGTAGGAGTCCTAGAGTGAACGGCTCTTTATTCAAGCAGCTTGTAACTTGAACCCAAGTTGTGTACGGAAATAAAGACGAACTTGATTGGATAAACCTTGCAGTACATGGTTTTAATTATTGTTGTTATTTACTGCTTTCCTAGTGCGCACAAGTACGACTTGATTACGAGCATCTACGGATGTGTACAGCTAATCAAGGAATCAGCTGCTTGTTGCAACACGTGAGTATGACTTAACTACGAGCATTGGCTACTTGGTAACCTAGTAGCGTATTCTAGATTCTGCGCTTGGTAATCCCAGTAGTAGTCCAATGTGTACGGCTAGTTAAGGAATCGGCTACTCATTGCTAGGCTAGAACGTGTGATAAGTACGACTTGGCTACGAGCATCCACAGGTGTGTACGGCTAGACAAGGAATCGACTACTTATCACACTTAAGCTAAATAGGTACCTCAGTACGAATACTTCGAGCACTTGCGTTACGTGTGGTGATCCCAATAACGATTAGCGTTTGGTAAGCCACAATTGCATAGTTTAGGGTGTGTTCGGTAAGTGGGAACGGATGCTGACGCTAGCTAATTTAGACTTAGGACATTAGTTAGAGATAGTTTAGTTTCTCAACCCTTTCCCTCATAACTTAGGAGATAAACGGAAAAATACCAAAAAAATCACATACCTCAGACTTGCTTAACCATACACCGTGACACATACAAGCAAGCCTGGGAAGACAACGAACGATTAACCCCAAGTGTTTCTTGTGGTGTTAAGGCATTTAGTCTACGGAGTTCGACCGGATCGTGCGTACACGCTCGTATTCGTATGGTTGAGTGTAGGGGTACCTTGCCACTCATCACCGTCACTCCCATATCTAATGAAAAGACATACATCATAGTAGCTATTGACTACTATACGAAGTGAGCAGAAGTGGTTGTTGTCACCAATGGCACATCTTCTACAACTATTTGGTTTGTACAAAAACATGTTGTAAATAGGTTTAGGTGCCACATGCACTTATTTCTAATAATAGAAATCACTTTATAAGCACATCTTTTAGAAGCTCATGCAATGCTTTGCGGTTAAGCATAAATTAACAACACCAAATCACCCCCAAGCTAATGGTCAAGTAGAGGTTACAAATAGGAAGATCACAAAAATACTAAGAAGAATAGTTTGTAAATATAGGAGGGATTAGAGTATAAAACTTAATGATGCCCTTTGGGCCTAACACTTCACTTGAAAATTTTCTATTGGCTACTCTCCCTATGAGCTTTTGTATGGTAAATTACTAGCACTTCCCATCCAAGTGGAGCTCTATACATTATCAACCATCTATGACCTTTGCCTTGACCTTATCCTAGCATAGAAAGAAAGATTGATGAATCTCAATGTGCTAGATGAGAACCAAATGGTGGCATTATTATCTAACAAAGTGCATAAGGCATTTAATAAATAATGACATGACCTTAGAATTAGGAAACTAAAATTCAACTAGGAGATCAGGTCCTATACTAGAATCCCACACATGTACCATAAAGAACTAAGTTCCAAACATTGTGGGAAGGACCTTATATTATCTATGAAACCTTTCCTTATAGGGACATGTTAATATATAAACCTAACACCTAAATAAAAATATATTGATCAACATGCAAGAACTTAAACCTTTCTATGAACCTAAGAGAGCCAATGACTAAAACACCTCAATGGATGGACAAGCACACTCAATTTTTTAGATCTCCTCCTTCCAACTTAGTTGTGGGGGAGATGGCCATCCATGCTAATCAAATGATATGACTTCTTAGTTTTTTAAAAAAAAATTTACAACATTTTTAGTACATTTTTTCTTTTTTAATTATTTTACAATTTCTTCTATATTTTACTTTATTTGGTTTGGATTTCTTTTATGCTTTTCTTATGTTTTATTTTTATTTCTTTGTTTCTACTAGGACTTTTTGCAACTATAGTTTTCAATTGATGGTCATTTATACGATAATTTTATTTGATTGCTAATGTTTGGATTTTATCTTTGAATTTTGATGTTGATAACTAAGACATGATTTTTTTTCATGGTAACAAATAGTGATTCCACTTCATCCATCTATCTACACAACTCTATGGTGTTCCCTTATTTAAAATATATGAGGTCCCTTCTTAAATGAAACTTTTAATGAATATGTGGCCTTGGTAGTTTTCAAACTTGGGAAGGATTAAATGGATAGACTAGGATGTGAATTCAAGAGGATTTGATGCTCTTTTTACTTGTATACTCTCTTAGGTGCATGAGTGTTTCCATGAATTTCTCACCATTTCTATGTCAACTAATCATAGGAAACTAAGTCTTTACATGGTCTGGTTTCCATTCAAAAAATTAAAAATTCAAAAAAAAAACAATAATGGAAATTCAGAGCACATCCCTTGAAAAAAAAATAATGAGCTATAAGCACTAGCTATGAGACTAGAAAGATGAGTTACTAATGCATGAAGGTCTCCTCTAAGGTCGATATCACTTCCTACTTATCTTTTCTTCTCTTTTAAGAATGGTGATTAATCTATGGGGATATTCTTATGCCTTGGAGGATGGTCGATTCTAAGCATGTCAATGTAAAGTCACTGAAAGTGGTTGATTTTAATTCAAATAAGGATGGACTTTATTAGGTTAATTAATCATGAAATCCACAAGGGACTTCATGTGACCATGATATGGGACTCCATTCCACTCTCTACTTCATCTAGCCATGCCTCCCATAACTCACCTCACTACCTTTTCTCATGTTTGTTCAATGTCTTAGTTTGATGTGGTTAGAGTTATTTGATAGTTTCTTTGGCAATGTGGTCCTTAATTAACTATAACCATTAATCATTCATGGGTTCCATAAATACCTTAGTTTGAGGGCATGCAAGGGCATCAAGGGCATGAGCTTGCTATGGGGAGGAGCCACTTGCATACTCCTTGGTTGGGCTAGTTAAGTTCCTCATCACTTAGACATTTTCGCATTCAAATCTTTTTTGCTCCATGTTGATTTCATCCAGTTGTGCATCCCTTTATAATGTTCTCCAAGAAAAATATCATTTTTTATGAATTATCTAGCCCTCTTCAAGCATTTCATCATGTTTTAGGTTTCTTTGGTTTCCTTTGGACTCTAGTTTTATTAAAAATTTTCTTTTATTTCTTTAATTTTCTAAAGCACAAAATTTATGCCTATCACTACGTTAATGCGATCCCATCAACATAGCCCCCTACATCAACATAACCCCATTAATGTGTTGGCATAGTACAAAAATTGGCCTATATAATGCAACACTTAGAAAATTTTGCACATTTTCTTTCCAACACCCAAGGAGTTTTTACAGCCTCTTGAGCCTAGAGCTTTCCAAAGCAAATATCTTGCAAACTGCTTGTCCAATTAATCCCATTCTTCAATCCTACAGATATCAAAGGTAAGCTCTACATCATGGGGGCCACAAACTTTAGGTTTTTGACAAATTTTTTTTTGAATTTTTTTCTAATTTCGATAAGGTTTAACTAATAAATAGTATTAAAATCACTAATTCATTAGAGTTAAACCTTTCCAAAAAACTCTAGTAGCCATTTAAGTAAAATAATATAATATTAAAATAATCAAATCTACCATGATCACAACTTAGCCAAAGTGTAACAAATTGAATGAGATAAGGAAACCAAGTACTTCATGTTACACATCAAATGCTAATCCTTGGTCATGCTATGCTTACCGATGGCACCCAGACCTAGGGACAAATGTGAATAGGAGGTAGGACCATCCTAATTAAGGGAAAAGTAGCCTAGAACTAGAATGGGATAATAACCACACTAGCCCCATGAATAAGTAGCCAAAACTCATACAATGCAACCTGTTTAGGAGGAGCCAGAAGTCGAATCTTTTCATTAGATTCCAAAAGCTAAAATAGAGCAATCCCAATGGGATGAGGCATTAGGCCCAAGGCCAGACCTTGAAGTCATCTTGATAGAGGCCTACCTCAGGTAAATCAAGTCTAAGTATAACCAATATTTGGTTCTTTAAGAACTAAAATTTGGTACCTTCTTGGACTTCGTCCTAGAAGAAGTTAGAACTCAATTACAAAGTTCTCCCATGTGGCCTATTGTCACCTTCAATGGAGAATGGTACATGGAAAAAAATTATCTATTCTGGGATAATAGGTAAGCTGATGTGGCTATGAAAATTAAGGACATTAGTATGTCCTACTCAATTGAGGCCATCTCTTAGGTCCTTGGGTTGTTAGATACTAGGGAAACCTTAGCAAAATATCTATGCAAGCAGACTTAGAGGTAAAGAAGGAGTGGGTGTAGTGGTGCTATGGATTTGACCGCAAGGACTACGATGCACCTCACAATGATAGAACATCAATACTTCAAGGTCACGACCTACTACCTCAATCAGATGATGAGCCCAAGTAAGGTGGCAGCCTTCTCTACCTATGCATCCACCACTCTGAGTGGAAAATTTCCTATTAATCTCCCATAGCTTATCTATCTTAAGATAGAAAAGCACTTCAAGGAGTACAAACGTGGAAGACAGGCACTCCACTTCCTATGCCTAATTTGAAAATAATGCAAAGGGGAATGAATACCTTGCTATTCCAATGACACCCTCAAACATGATCTTGCTACCTCTTGGATAGAAATGATGAAAGATAAGGTACTTGCCAAGACTTAGGAAGAGGAGCAACCAGTACTACCACCCACTCGTGAAACAACACCGAAGGCTCATGCTACCATGGAATGCATGTAGAAACTCTATGAGTAACTCTTGTAGTAGCAGTAGGTAGAATTGAGTGAAGATCCATCCATCCACAAATCAGCCTTAAGCCATTTGAACAAGGTCACTCGTACCATTAGTAGGTTGGAGGATACGGTGCCAACATTTTCTATCCAATGAATATAGGTGCTCATGCACTCAAATCCTAGTGCTTGAGAGGTAACTATGTCCATTCCAAAATAATAATAATTTCTAGAAATCTCTAGAAACATCACTACCTTCTTGATACACCTAGAGGAATGTGATGGGGTGATTGTCTTGGTAATGCAACACCAAGGGCAAGAAACAGTGGTCAAGGTGATAGTTGATCAAGTGGACAAAGCCCTTAATGTTCTTATGGTGTTTGTGCTAGATATTGCTACACTCAAATATGTGCAAACATTCATAGGAGTGAAAAGTAGGAGATTTCAGCACAGCCCAACATAAGAAGTTGCTAAAACAACTAGTGGAGACTAGATAATTGATTTCAGAGGTCTTTGACCTTCCAAATGATATCATTGCAATCCAATTAATGCTATTGGAGGCTAAGGGCAAGTACATCATCACCAATGCCCAACTTGAGGCATCCATAGAGTAGAATTAATGCTTGGCTATTGAGGTTGCATAATTGAGAGCTTGCTTAGCCAATCCCATAATTCTTAATGAAGCTGTAACTAGAGATGAAGCTTTTCTATAGCTTTAGGCAAAACTTCAAGTGGTCAAGAATGCCAAATAAACTACAGTCTTTGATGAGTCCATAATAGTAGCAATGGCATACAACACTAAGAAGTACTTATTAGATATTTGCAAGGAGAATGTAATTTTGATCAAGAAAAATTATCACTTGTGTAATATTGAGCTCGAAAAAGAATATATGGTGGAATACATGAGATAATAGTAGGAGAAACTTACCAAGATAACCATGGAGCTAAGGAGGTTGGTAGTAGAAATCACAATCTCTTGATGGAGGAGATCTATGCTCTTCACCATAAATTTGTAATTGAGATCACCACCTAGAAAAAAGAGGCCCTTAAATTTGAAAGGTTTAAGAATCACTACAAGGACCAAGTCAACCTACAAAAAGAAATCAATGAAAATCATATCCAACTAGCAAAGGAAAAAGTCAATGAGGCTCTCCAATAGCTCCAAAAATGAGGTGTCATATGGTTCTCCATCTTTAATGAACTAAATGAGTACAACAAGGTAGAGATCTACTCAAGGAGTTGCAAATTGAGGAGATGATAAAATACATGGAGCTTACCAACCTTCATTATACAAACCTGGCAATGTTGATTGTTGGGAGGTCAAGGTTAGTACTGAAGAAGTAGGTGACTAACTCGTACCTATTATACAAAGTTGAGTTTGAGCATCATAAGGAGACGAAGGATAAGCTAAAAATGACAAATTTTGAACTTGATGTTCTTAAAGGCTACTTCATCAATCAATGGTCAATGTTTGAAAACCTAGCCCATAGATTAAGTACCTACTAGGAACTACAAAACACTATCAACACGTTTGATGTCAAATACAAACAATTCACATCCTAATTCATCAATGTGAAGGAGTTATTCCCAACAATTCCCTATGAATGAGATATTCCCATATTAGTCCACATTGGTGATGTTGCATGGACCATGTATGATTCCTATAGTAAGGAGAAGAATATAAAAGCATTGCTAGATGCTTTTCGTCTTCTACTAGTAGTTGTAGTTGTAGTTAAATAGCCACAATCATAACCTCAACCACAACAGCCTCACACACCAAAGCTGGGAGAAGGTTCTTCAAAACCTCAGGATTCTCCACCTCCTAGGATAGTTTAACTTCTCTCCTTATCATCAAGCCACTAGAGGGATTTTTCTATCTAGTTTTTATAATTAGTGTTTAATTTTGTTATCTTGAACACCAATTTTTGTAAAAGTTTTAAATCCATATACTTGGGCACTTAGCATTAGTTTTTGTGTTAGTCAATCAGTTAATAACTTCGTACCTTTCCAAAATTTTTGTAATAAGCTTGTTCCTTCTTTTTTTCACTTGACGATAAGTTTTCATTCAATCGTGGGGGTATGATGAATTTTCATGGGTTTGCTTGTGTCAATGCAATCCCATCAATGCATACAGGTCAACATGATCCCATCGATGTGTACCCATCAACACATGGTTTAATGCATCGATGCATATGCATCAATGGAGTGTCTAGTCTTGCCTATATAAATGCTTGCATCCACTGTATTTATGGCATTCTTTTATTCATAACTTAGTTGAACTCTTGTAGTTTTTTTATTTAAGAGTTAGAATATTTTCTAAGTACTCGTAATAGGAGTTTAGTAGTGTATAAATCTTTATTCGAGCACTAATGTACCTGAACACTTTAGTGTGAATGGTAATAAAGATTAGCATTCTTGATAAACCTTATAGCACTTGGACTTAGCAATATTTACTTAATGCATTTACTATTCATGTAATTTATTTTAATGCATTTAATTAATTAATCTCTAACATATGATTAATACAAATAAGTACGACCATCTTGAGCATATGTTAACGCTTGGTAATCTTAGTAGCACTTATGCTTGGTAACCCAGCAGTATTGCAACATGTTTAGGATGTGTACAGAAAATGGGAACGAATTCTTTTGTTAGGATTAGTCAAGAAATTAACTAGTTAGTTACTAAATTAATTAGGATTTATTTTTAACACTTAGATGAATAAATGAAAAACATAAAAGTGATGCAAATCATATGCATCAATTACACTTAACCATATCCTTGTACATCACAAGTGGAACTAAGAAGATAATAGTTACATCCTTGATATTGAGTACCTAGTTAATATGTATTAAGAGAGCTAAAGTCTACAAAATTTAACTAGATTGCTTAGTGAACATTGGTGATTCGTATGATTGGGTGTAGGAACTGCCATCTACTCATCACAAATAAAACATAATCATAAAGACAAAGGGAAACTTGTTTTATTAACATTACAAGATAGAATATATGCTAAAGTTTATGGATCTTCATCATAATTAGAATCTCCAACATAAGGACTTTCCAACAATACTTGATGGAGTGGATGTTGTAGATCTTCCAATATTAGTCCACCGTTAACTTGAATATTCAATATGCGTAAATCATATGTGAAAGATGAAGTTGTATTATTAGCTTGCACAGTGTTTTTCCAAAAGTAACTTATATCCCACTTGTTTGTTATAAATCCTAATGGAATACAAATGACAAGTCTTCTTTCTATAGTGGAAAATAAGTAATAATTCATTCTTGTCTGACCAAACCTATCTATGTAAATATTTTTAACTCTCAGATCTGTATAGAAGAAATAATCACTATGATTTGCACCTTAAACAAAAGAGCAAGAATTTTCTATCATCAAATATGAATTATGAACAAAATCTTTCCACCATTCAAACCATACATTATTAGGTATATTAAATGGAATAATCTTAATTTCATAACAAAAACATGAATTTTCAAATTTGTGAAATGATCATAGCCACCAATTATTTGTCATGCTACTCATGTTCTAAATTCAAACATATACTTTATGGTAATAATTTATTCATAAATTTATTTTCTCATACTTATATATTGCATTCTACTAATGTAACCTAGATTCATAGACAAAGATTCTTAAAGAAACTCCATATCGTTGAGAGTGAGCTTCCATTGCAACTAGTGACATGCATTCATCTAGATCTCCATTATCACAGTTCATTAGTATACAAGAAGATCACTCTTGCCAACCTTCCCTAATCAAATATGATCTCATTTTATCCTTTTTTAAAAATATATCCAAATAAAGTAGAAATATATAAGTTAGGACATAGAAAAATTATTGATATAGAACTTAAAAGAATGCTAAACTTTGATGATGTTTTTAAATAATAACTATAAAACTAAAAAATCAAAATAACCATAAGGTAGATTTTGTGAGAGCTTTTGTACTAAAACATGAATTTAAAACTTAGTATGCTCTTATGTTAAGTTCTTCATTGTAAGAGCCTTATAGAACTATACTACTTGAACTATGCTTTTTATTTATAGAGTGTGTATGATTCATATGTAGAATATGGTCTTGTCATTAAGTGAAAAAAAAAGAACAAGATCTTATAGTTGAAGTTTGACATGTTTGTTGTTATTCAGGTAGGTTATAACCTATTAAGTATACACTAGCCTTGTATTATAGTAATGTTATAGAACAATTGTAACATGATAAGCAATTGTGACATATAACTAGAAAATTTTATCTTCTCATTGAGTGTGGTGCTATAACCATCATAATGAATGTACGAAAAGGTGGTTTTAGAATCGTCAATGGAAGATTTGATTTGAAAATTTTGAGTGTGCTAATATGCATAAGAGATATGAATCTACTATTTTAATAGTAATGTTGACAATGGAAGATTTTGGTGTATTAATTGTAAATTAAAAATTCAACTTTATTGACATAAAATAATGGATAAGTGAAGCACATACTACGCACTTTGTAAATTGTAGTAAACATTTGTGATTTGAAGTTATTTCTTTGTTATGTATCTTTTAAAGTTGTTGCCATGATTATGTATATAAAAGAGTTGCACTTGATTGTAGACATAGTAAATATCAGAATGCCATGGTGTTAGCACAAAAATATTTTGATGGTTTACATGAAGTTCATGATCTTATTATTGATCATGATGTTTTCTGTTTACTAGTATCAAAATATATGTTTGAATCTTGTAATTATAAAGATATAGTTAGGTGTTGTTTTTTTAAACTTATGGTATGAATTTTTTCTTAAAAATGTTTATTATTAGCTATTGTTAACCTATTAGTTATAATTTGTGTTAAGGAGATAAATACTTTAAATGTATTGAAGAAAGAAGGAAACATGTTTAATCTTATCGTTATTGATGAGCACATAGTTTTTCAACATAGATTCAAAATAGCAAAGTATGTTATAAAAAAAATGAATACCTTTAATAAGTAAGTTCTTTGATATGTTGTAGGTTAAGTAATTTAATGTAGTTATATGTATATATTTTAATATTCTTGTTGTTACTTAGTAATGTTTTTTGCTGAAGATTAAGACACTTTAACAAAGTAGTTATGCTTGGAGCATGTAATTATCCTTTAAAACCTAAAAGATGTGAAAACTTTATGGAAACATATAATCATGCAAAAAATTATTCAAAATATTTGTTTTTGTGGTGGAAATAAAGCGATCGAAAATAAGGGGAAAATGCCATAGAAAAAGCAATATGAAGATCAGAGCGAGGATTTAAAATTTCTGTATAGTGAAATTGAACAAAGATTTATGACAAGTGGGAAAATGCTTCGAATAAATGGTAATATGTTTTTTTTATTTTTATATATTGTTGGTTTTTAAAATTAAGTAATATGTTTTCTTTATTTTGAGTTATTATTAGACAAGACTTCAAAAGAAATAATACATGAACATGATAGTACTCAACCTAGTTATGTAGATGTACAACATAATGTTCAAGTAAAAATACTATAAAAAATAAGGTGTTATAAAAAGTACATATTTGTATGAAACTTCTATAGTTTTAACAAATATAATCACTCACAATTTTGTAAAAATATCAATTATTATTAAAGGAAAAAAGGAATTTGCATTCTGATTCTAGAAATATTGATAGAAATAGAATTTATCGTGAACAAGTAACAATAGGAAATGACGAATTTTTGAGAAAATTATATATAAGATATCATGGAAAATTTGTTGTTAGTACTACATCAAATAGTCATATAGGGTATGACTTATCAAATAGAAATGTTGATTAGACTTATCATTTTTATAGTCATGATAGAAATCAACATTTTCCAAACACATATAAAAATAATAAAGAATCATTATATGATGGTGAGGATGCTATACTAGATGAACATTATAATTATTTTATATGTATAGGTGTTCTCTAAAAAAAATAATATGTTATCTTTAGTTAGGAAAATTGTCAAATGAGAATCCAAAAAAAATAGTACATGAAAGTAATAGTAATCAACCTACTTATGTAGATGTAAACTGTATTCTTCATAAAAAAAATATAAAATGAAGTGTTATAAAAAGCATATGTTTGTATATAAGTTTTGTAGTTTTAATAGACATAATGTTTTTAAATTATGCAGAAATATTATTTACCATTGAAAGGAAAAAAAATTGAATTTAGATTGTGGAGATGCTGAGAGATATACGATTTGTCCTTAACAATTAAAATTAAGAAATGATAGCTCTTATGTTCCAAACATCATGGCAATATTGTTGCAGATGGTATATCAAATAATTTTATAGAATATGACTTGTCAAATAAAAATGTCAATTAAAGATATTATTTTTATAGCCATGATGGAATTCAACATTTGTCAAATGTATACAAAAGCACAAAAGAATTTTTGTATGATGCCAAGGCTACTATGCTTGATGATGGCAATGATGAAGATATTATCAAGATTTTTTTATTGCAAAATGAAAACTTTGAAGCTTTTGATGGAAATAGAAAGTTTGGGTTTCAAGATTATAGTAAGTTATGAAAGGATGAGGGGCAAAAGTTTACATTTGAAATTAGTGACTTAAAATATGTCAACATAGATTAAATTTTCCTATTTTAATCAAACTATTAATGCCTTTGTTTTATTAAGTATCTAAATTATTTTGATTTTTTTGTTATTTAATCTATGTAGAAACTAATACTCTTATTGTTAGAAGTTAAATTCATTGATAAACTATATTATCTTAAATAACGATTATTATATCATATAAATATCTTTTGCAATGATATTTTGGTTGGTTTGTAAGAACTATGGTCTATTAATGTTATTTACAATGTCTTGCAACTTTCAAAGCTTAATATTCAATAGCATTTTATCAATTCTCTTTGTCCAACCATTTCTCTCTTTTCCACCCTATGAAAAATAAACCCATTTATTAATATCATGCTTACATATAAACTTGTTACTCACCTATTTTATACCACAATCTTTGCTTTTTATAGTAGCGTAGTTAAAGACTTCTATGCTTGATTGAGAAGTGTTTTTAAATATTTAAAAACTTTTAAGAACATAAATTTATTTTAAGTTTTAAACATTACTTTAACCTTAGCATAAAAAATTTGCTAAAACTTTTGCAAATATAGGCTATAACATTAGTATAAATAATAAGGATTGTTGTTTTCTTGTTGTATATTTTATTTTGTTAGCTATTTATTGACGCTACCTATCAATATTTGAAAACAAGAAGTAGCAATTTGATTTTTATTTGTTAAAACTATATTCTTATGTAGTAACTTTGGTTGCAAATATGCATAGGCTGATAAATATAACGTTTCATTGATAATAGTAATAATAGTAAATGTTATTGAAAAATTCAATTATTTTAGGAGATAGCAGTAATTTTCATAATTGTGTTTTCTCCGAATGTAATGTTTGATAATAAAACATTTCAATCCCAATTGTAAATGTCACAAAATATAACTACAGAGTAATAGCTTTAACAAAATCTCTATTAATATAATATAGCTTCCAAATATTATGTAGCTTTCAAAAGAGCTTGTAGAAAGTAGAAGAATTTATTTGTATATAAAAAATACATGTGTTAGTAGTAAAGTAGTTGAAAAAACATATAGGAAAATATATAAAATTTTATCAAATAAAAAAGATAAAAACCTTACTTTATTATTTAAATGATGATATTTTCAATTCAGATGTATTTTTTCAATGTTGGAAAATTATTTAATTATTTCCTTTGTTGGTTGGAATTCTCTTATTTGATGGACATTGTATCATTGTTCTTCTACTTCTTTAAACTTTGATATAGTGACATAAATTTGGAAGCTTTTAAGGTCATTTTTCTACAAAACATGCATAACTTGAATATATAGTTTATATTTAAATTATCTTACACAATCAAATAATGTTCTTGTTTTAATTTTATTTCATGGCTTTCATGTCCCAATAATGTTTTACCCTCCTCATTATATATTGTCATCAAAGTTTATGCGGTATCATCCACCACTTTTACACAAAAATGATACCTGTTCCATGAAATATAGATTATAAATATCAATAATAATTCAAAATTTATTTTATTAAATTGTAAATAAATATACACTAATTTACTATAATTCATAATTTTTTTTATTTTATGCCACAAGTAATACATTCATATAATATTTTTTTCTAATCCTTCTTTTGAGCTTCTTTCTTTAAAAGGCTTAACATAATGTTTACATCTAGTACAAGCTATATACCATAAATCTTTCATGGTTAATATGCTAATTATATACGTAGCTACAATAAAATTAACTTGAAAAAAAATATTTCAATTATCTTTATTATATAAGTTTTGAAAAAAGAAAGCTTTTATTTTTTATGACTTGACATACATTACTAATATTAATAGCCTAAGTCAATTCACATAATGTGGTTTGTTTTTTTGCTCTAGCTAATGGATAGGAAGATATCAGTGTCTTTTTGTTTATTCATTTATACTTGTATACCTATCAAAGAAAATAAGTTTAGTAAATTTCAATAATTAACTATTTAATTTTTAAAATAAAATTAATTATCATTTTTGTAATTTTCTTGTTTGTCAAATGTTGGGATTGATAATAATAGCACTATTATTAGATGTTATTACACTTTTTCCAGAGAAGTCTTTTACATAAACATTTGAAAGCATTACAATTGGAGTTGATGTTGTCTCCTTTTCAATCATTCTATAAAGCTTTTTCCCTTCTACAATTGCTAAATGTCTCCATAATATTACAATTCTAGGCTCATCATTACTACAATCATAATACAAATGTAACTTTGGAGAAATATAACTTCAACATATGCATAATATAATGAAATAAGAAATATTTTCTTACCTTGAATTTAGTATCTCTAATTGTCTTCTTTTAATTATGTGCTCATTTATGTCTCTTTTTAATGTACTAGTTGCACTTATTCCTACTACTATTCTAATTAGATCTGTAAATGTTAAAAAGAAATTTTAGTTATGAAACATATAAAATATATTACTTATAATTAGCAATTTTTAAAAATTACCTAGTTTCTCTTGTCACCTGATATAAGAATATAGATTTATGAGCTTGATGAAAGTATACGTGTAATCTAGAATTTCCTTGACTATTTCATCTATTTGGTGGATTTTCGATAGTCTATTTAATACCATTTTATAATCACATTTTGTTTTATTAAATTTTATGTTTTTTCTTTGAATTTTTGCTTCATGAATGTGATATATATTCCCTACATGTAAATTAGCATTTACTATCTTTGCATCTTTATTGTAGACTATAACCTACATAACAGATACCTATGAAAAGTAATGAGTTAGTAACTATTAATATTTAAATAAATCGCAATGAACACAAACATCAATAATTGAAATCGGTACCTTAGCATCCATTACTTGATAAGTTTGCACTTTTTTGCCATATTTGATATTTCCAAATGATTTTATACCAGTTTTGATGATTACATGAACTTTGCAAACCCAATTTTTGTCGTAATGACGAAGAACATATAATGGCATCAAACTAAGTGGAGTAGCCATAAAGTTAATTGACACTTTGTTATTCACATAATATTAGTTTTTCTTATAGCATAAATAAATAAAAATCATTTATATTAACTAATATTTATTTCTAAAGTTTATAATATGATAAATGAATTATTCAAAATTATACTTATCACTATATGCAAAATTAAAAGTGTTTCTTTTCTACAACTGTTTTAGATGATTTCCTTCGTTTATTTTGTTTGAGGTAATTTTTATTTATTCATTGTTTCATATTGGTCATAGAAAATTACGTGGTAAATTTGTAGGCATGATAATGATCTAACACAAGAAAGTGCTACATAGACTAATCCAAGTTGCTACGTATGTGTAATATTAATGACAACTTTGTTAAGTATCATGCCTTGTGATTTATGTATTGTAAGTGCCCATGCCAATTTTAATGGTAATTGTTTTTCAACCAAATTATAGTGGCATTATTGAAACTTTTACTTTGAAGAAGACATAAATGATGGAAAAATATGGTTTGGAAAATTAATCAATACTAAAGATGGTGGTGTTGGTTACCTTGTTTCATTGCTATAAAATATGTCTATACTAATTTCAGTTATTCCATTTACCAAACCATAAGAAGTATACATATTTACTGTCAACATTACTTTAGCCTCAATTGTGATTAATATTTCTATTTCCAAATATTTGACATCCATAGATATGTATTGATTAGAACAATTACTAATACTAAGACTTGGACAAACAGGCTTTCCAAATTATATAACATTTTCTTGTTGTGTTCATTTACTTGATCATTTTTTTGCAAATAAGTGTATATTATTCTTAAAAGTTTTTGATTCTTGAATAGACATTGGTTTTAGCTTCTATTCATTAGTATTTCCCAACCAATACTTGTTGGTGTACCAATTCTTACATTGTTCTAGTAATTTTTAAAAAAATTCTTTGTTCTTTTGTAGATGTGTTCTACATAATATTTTATCCAATAAAACAACAAATGTAAGCTCATTTCATAAAATTTTTCCAATACCTTTAGAGTAACTTGGTGCTATATCTTAGATTGGAGATAATTGAGTGATATCACCTATAAAATCATTGACCTACCTCTAAAACTTTCATTACAATGAGAAAATATTTGTCATAGTCTTCCATCTATATCTTCTAATAAGCTAGCTCCAATAAAACTATACTCATGAATGAGAATATATTTTATGTCTTTAAAATAATTCTACAATTAATGTAAAATAATCTTATTATTTCTTTTTTTTTTCATTTATGGATAGTTTTAGACCAGTATAATTTTTTTTTGCTTAAATATTAAAAGATTCAACCCTTGTTGGAGCCATTACAAATAAAGGCTTTTTGTTTTTGGAAATGCTAAAGTAGACATTTTTTTCTTAATAACATGAATTGAAAAAGATTTTCCTATGCCAGCACTACCTTGTACTATTAATTTCAATGGTTTTCATGCCTTTGTTTTACTATGAATATAATGATTTTTAATAATATTCATCACTTTTTATTGTTTTTTATTTAATATTTTTTGATAATTTGTATCAAGATGCATCATAATAGTAGTATTGGAATTTTTCAAAGAATTTAAAAATTGTAATGTTCTTTCAATTTCATTTTGATCAGTTTCATTCCATTCATACCAAATGTCTATGTCTCTTCGTCCTAACATATTTACTTTTATGTGATTTAAAACTTGTGTCAGTTGCAAACTTGATAAAAGCTTTCATTTGTTTTGAAGGTGATTTACGTATTCAATATAAACATCTTCTTCATAATCTTCACAAATTTTATCTTTGCTCATTTCATTTTTATTAGTTATTACTTTAATTGTTTGTTCATGTACTTTCTAGTTAGCTCTTATTTGTTCTTCTATTGTTCCTATTTCTTTTTCATACATACAAAATGGAACATAAATCAACATTTTAATTTGACAATACTCTAACCATTTTTTAGTATTCTCAATTGGTTTTTCTAAAAATATAGGATAAACCTAAGCTATGGCTTCTTTTCATCTTTGTTGCAATAAAAATAATTTTTTTTCTTACATCATAAAGGTTTAAACCACTCATGTCTATTGGTTTATTTATGTATACTTTGAAAATATATTTTCAATATGATTTTTTGTTATTGGATTTATTTGTAACTATTTGTTTATATACTTGATTAGACAAATTTAAGTTTACAAAAATTCTACTACATTCTACTAAAAGTAGTTTTAACAACATATGTGATACTTCTTGTGCTCCAATATCTCTTTTGATAAATGTCTCAATTATCAACTTTTTGTAACTTTTTTTAATGTGATCTTCATGGTTTTGTAATTTTATAATATTTTCTAACATATCATTATAGGATTCAAAAGTTTTTTCTGCTTTAGTAGCATATTTTGCTATGTACTTCACAACAACATGTTTTGACAAAATACATTGCCAATCTATGTTAGCTCTCCATGTTTGAAGAATTAGTTTATGATGTTTATTCAATCTATCATCATTTCTTAGTGGCTCATAAATAATTTCTTTTAACATACAATTCTTGTATAACAATGAAAAGGTTTCAAAACTAGGCCATGGAACTTTATATTAATAAAGAATATGTAAAAATAATATTAAAATTTTTTAAAATAGATTTTTTCAATATTTTTTTAAATAACTTTTTGATACATTACATGTAATATAATTTTCCAATTTTTAATCATAAGTAGGTATTCTTTCTACATTTTGAATGTCTTTGAACTGAGTTAATTAGTTGTATGTGATCTTCATCAATATCTTTAGTGAATATTGCTTCTTTATCATATAATGACAATTGACACATATTTGAATTATTTTCCTATATATATATATATATATATATTTGCAAAATCAATATAAAATCTAACACGATATTAACATCAATAACAATAAAATGTACTTATTTGATACCACAAAAGATGGTATTTCAATGGAAAATCGAGGGTTCCATGCATGTACAAGATCATCTAAGAAATATTTTCTCTTGTTGAATTCATCCTCATCATACCAATTAACTATGTTTATATTTGGAGCATTTTATATCCACAAAAAGGCATGTATGTGAGGAGATCCTCAGTGTTGTCATTCATACCTTGACTAGTTGTCAATAACTTTTATATCTTTCTTCAAAATATCTTTCATAAAAACTTGGTAACAATAATACATATACTATGCTACGACTTGAGGATTTTCAATGATCATTTATTGTTTATGTTGTTGTAAATCATTTTTTTAACTCTTATCCTATGTTTATGTAAGCCAGGCCAATGGATATTAGTAGCACTTAACATGAAAAATATAATAGGAGATCTAATTTTATTCAACATTGATATTAACTATAAGTGACATTTTGCTTAGTAAACTCATGTACCTCACAAAGTAGAACTAAATCGTACAATTTTATTAGCGAAAATCTTTCTTGGATCCTTTCATGATTGTTCTTTTAACTCATTAGTATGCATTAGCATTTGATTTAAATTCCTTTTAATAAAAATTGAGGCTATGTTTTGTGCACAATGTCTCCTAATCAAATCAAAAATATAGTACCTAAATCTAGGATGTCTTGCAAATATTCCATCTTTATACAACATAATATGTTTTGCATATTAATGTAATCAAATTTCCTTAGTTCTTAAGTCATAGAAATCACATTTTCTAGTGGGAAAGAAAATAGTGAAGGCCATATCAAATAAGCCAATATAAAATTATTCATTTGATAGAGTTTTATCTATTGTTGGCCAATTAATGCTTTCTGCAACTTTAATTTTATGTAAGCTAAGCCAATTTTCAATGAGATCATTCTCTATTTTAGAGTCAATTATGTTCATAATTGTAGATGATGTAAGTATACTTTCATCATAAATTTCTTCATAATCATCATTATTTATTATATTTGATTAGATATTGTTTGATTCATCTTCTAATTCATTAATATTAACTATTTGAACTTTATTAGTGAATTTCACATCATCATTTTTTGGAAGTTCTTCACTACTTTCCAAATCTATTTCAACATCTTGGTAAAACTTATCATTATGTGTTTCAAATTTTAATGCTACTAGTACTCTTTCTTTCTTGACAATAAAATCATATGTTCTACTGAAATGATCTCTTCTTTGAACAATCAATGGTAACTCTTCAGGTAGGTTTTTTGTTACCTTTTCTACATGTTGTAGAAAGCTTATTGTATGACCTTTATATTTTAGTTGACCTCCAGGAGCATGTGTAACTTGAATTATGGGATTGATCCTCATAATTAAGAGTTCTTCAACTTGTGATGAATCATGATTCATTAGGCTGCAATATCAGACCCACAATATTGGATCCACGATATCGGGTACACAATATCGCAACCCAACAATGATATCGAATACTCAATATCATGACTCCTGCATGAGCCTATAAATACACATGTAGGTGCACAAGAGAAGTTAGTCTTTAAGTTTTAGAAGTTAGATCATTTATTTTTCTCTCTCAACCCTCTCTCCTAGTGCATGCTCACAGCATGGTGATTGTAATTGTATGACATCATTTATTCGAGTGTGACGTACTTGGACATGCATATGACCGAAAATAAAGATCAAGATTACTTCATCATTGCAGCATTCACTTAGTTTAAATTACTTAATTAATTATTATTTTTTTAGTTAATATCTCTTCACCCTAAACTCCTTAAATGTGGAATGAGTACGACTTAATCACAAGCATTTAAGTGTGACTACTTGGTAACCTAGTAGCGTACCTAGGATCTACGCTTGGTAATCCCAGTAGTAGTCGTGCACAAGGTCCAAGATGTGTACAGATGATTGAGGAATGAATGCTCATCACACTTAGGCTAGTTTAGATTCTCTCTTCCTATCTCTTATTAGTTTAACTCTCTCTCTTCCCTTTTCCTCCTAGCTTAGCTAAGATTATTTTCCATCACCTCCAAGAGTAGCATAGTTTAGGAACACATCATACACCTCACTCTGGAGTAAACCATATGTGACAAATCATATACTAGTCTAGGTGGGAAGATAGTGAACTGTGATCAATGAGTAACTATCTAGATACCACAACTAGCCCATCTACAGAGTTTGACTGGATTGTGCGTGAAACGCTCGTATCCGTATGGTTGAGTGTAGGGGTACCTCGTCACTCATCATTAGCGTCATTGCCAAGGACTGTGGTAGTTATTTAGATTAGTTACATCATACAAGATTGCTGTAACAAATTATTAATGATATAAATTTTAGAAAAATAATAATAATAATTGCAATTTAAACACACACAAATTCACAACAATGTCTGTCTCACAAGACTACGATAACACAATAACTAGTAAGGAAATTCATTGAAGAACCAACGAATTATATGATGATGAAGAGGAAGTTTGGAGTACCCAATCTGATGTAGGAGTTTCCTATGAACATAAACAAAGACAACATCATCCAAACTCACTAATGCATAACATACTTAGTGACGATGAACCCCTACTGGCCACTACAAGCCTAATGCAAATACAAGAGGCTATTCGAATATCCCACAGGCAACACAAAGAAAATCTTCTACCCAAGCTTGATTTAAACAAATTTCCTAAGTTTTCAGGAGGCTATGATTTAGATCCACAACATTATCTACAAGACTTACATGATGCCTATGTGTGGAACAACATTGATAATGGATGGCAAAAACTTAAGCTCTTTCCTACGACACTCATTAGCCAAACAAAAGTATGGTATAGGTCCTTAAAACCAAGATCAATCTGATGTTGGCCAACAATGGTAGAACTCTTCAATGAAAGATATCAAACTTATGCAAGAGTGTCAGCCTTGAGGAGACAAATCCAATAGTGGAAACAAGCATAACATGAACCCTTGGACATGGCCTTAGATAGATATTATGCATTGTTAAACAATTGCCTAGGCCATGAGTTCTCCGAGGAAAGGCTAATATACCATATAATAGATGGGTTACATAATGAAACAAGGGAAACCTTAGGGATGTATGCCCGAGGTAAACTATACGAGCTTTAAACCCACCAACTCTAAGAGCTTATTAAGTGGGTAGCAAAAGAAGAAGGAGAAATGGCTAAATGGGAGAATGCTAAAAAATCTCAATGGAACTAAAATCTCACATCAAAAAAGGTCCATAATCTAAAAGAGGAGAAATAAACTCACCTCAAGGAGGTGGAACCATCTTTACCAACACTACAATCATTGTATGAAATTGAGGCAAAGATCAATAAGATGATGGAATGGATGCATAAAAAATGTGGAGAATATGCCAACATTATTGTAGATAGAGTTATGATGAACCAAGAAGCAAGACAAAATACCATTAGACAATCAGAAAGAAGGGTTGAAAAAAATAAGAGCTCAACTGCCAATCATACGTATCAATGCAACATTTTCCTGTATGATCATCGCAAGGGCCAATGTCCAATCTTGTCACATCTACAGGAGCATTGGGAAAGAGTGTTACATCCAGAGTTCATATAGAGATACTATGTTCGATCACAGTGGCAACAATCCCAGTCATGGGGAAGGCCACCCCCAAACTAGTTATACCCTTCATACCATCCGAACCTAAGTGCTTATCAAGTCCAACATCCTATTTCCACAACCAGGTCAACATCCCCTATCTCACCACATGATTATTATTCTCCTCAATACTATCAATCCATATCCTCTCCAACACAACCACCACCTTGGATACCTTACACTTCTCCTCAATTTCAAAATTATCATCCTTCTACATCGCCACTAAGTGTTCCAAAAGGTTTTTCACAACAGCATCAACCCACGAACGTTACTTGTGCTTCTATTGTCAACAATAGTGGGAATCATCCACAACATCACAAGCGTCCCTTCTTTCAGTGTGACCGTAAGAGGGGAAAACATAATTTTTAGCCCACTGTATCCTCCAACCCAGCACAAGTCCAACACTATGATGCATCCTCCTTCTCGAACCCAATGCCTTGTGTTACTTCCTCAGGGCCACCAACCAATACTCCAAAAACCATAAGGCCCAATGAATATAGCCCCATAGGGAGACATATTGATCCTTACATACCATCTTACAGTCATAAGTACCATAGTGGGTCAACTCCTTATAAATTAATCACATCTTATAACTTGCCCCACTATGTCAATTTTAATCTAGTGTGTGAACCCCTATGGAGTAAGTATGACCAAGTCCCAATATTTCCAACATGCAAGGATCCCAACCTTTCATTTATTAATCCTAGCCATGCTCAAAGGTTTTGTTATGGGGGGTATCCTCCATTCTAACAAGCAGGATTAATAAATATTTTTTCTTTTCTTTAATTTTACAACTTTTTGTTTTCCAATTTTTCATTTTTCAATTTATTGTTTTATCTTTTTTTCTTTTTATCTTTTTATCTTTTTATGATTTATCTCATCTATGAATAAAACACTCATGTGACTCATTGGTTGAGGTGTTGTTCTATGCTATCAAGTCTTAGGTGACTAATTATTTGGACAGCGAGCTCACAACATCCATCCACCCATTCTATTAATAAGAGGTTCTACCCTGGGTAAAATGATATTCCTAATCATTAAAACTTAAAATAATTTTTTGTTCATTATAACCCAGAGTAAAGAAGGATGGACTAAGCAGGAATGACCATGGTGTGACATCAAGGGAACTTGTGGATTCTCTTTGGTTACATCTGTAGGAGTTATCATGTAGTTTGGTTGTACTAAGATCCTTGTAGATCTAATGAAAAATGGAAGTAAGAGTAATCAAAAGGTACTCAATCAAGGAAACTTAATGCTATTCTAGGGGGTCCCACTGGAAAGACATGCACCCATGCTTGAAGGTAGGTGACGTCTCTGGCTTAAGCATTCATTCAAAAATAACAGAAAAAAAGAGAAAGAGAAAAAACCGTGTCACAAAGCAAAATCACTTCTCCCTTGTATGAAATGCCAGGTGATCGTACGCCTTGCTATCATGGTGCTCTTATGGTTATCCATCATTGGATGAAGGAATGTGATGTCACTGATTAGAGGAATGGACTTGGTTCTGATTTTGGAGTGACGGGTTAATGACACATTAATCATGCCTTACACTAAGGATTCATTGTGCCCTAAGTCAGTTACCTCATGTCCCAATCTCTGCAATCCCTTCAACGATTCACCTCACCTCACTATTCATGTAATTGTGACTTGTGACTCGAGTAGCATGGGATTCATATCTCATTGCAGTGATATCTACACGTGTGTGTTTTGTGGAACTAGTGTGGATTACATTTAACCCTTCTAGTGCCTACAGACATTTTTAAAGGTGTGGTTACACAAGGGCACTATAGGTTGGAACCTGCTTTGGGGAGGACCCACTTGCGTAACCCTTGTAATTTTCCCATGTAACACATCTCCTGCACATCATCTTATACCCTCTAAGTATTACCACTATTCTTCTTCCCCTTATCATCCTTCCAATTCAAACGTTCCTATGAGCTAAAACATATCCTTTTTGCCCCTACTCTTCATGATTTTCATTGTTAGATTTTACACCATCATACTCTTTGTGCCTTCAGGACTAGTTTGTATTACCCTGGATCCCTTTACATTAACCTACACATCCTCAGATTATACCTTGGAGTTTTAAAAAAAAATTAAAATTTTAAAATTTTGGCAAATTTTTCAAGTGCCCTATTTTCGATAGGACACAATATTGGGTCCTTGATATCTAGTTTGATGCGATATCAGGTCCCTGCTAGCAAGTGTGTGATATTGTGTCCTTAAAATATATAAATATATAGACCCCCCCCCCCCCCCCCCCCCCCCCCCCCCCCCCCCCCNTTTTCACACGAGGGAAGTTTTTCAAATTTTCTTCTACAACTTGCAATTGTGCATCTCTTGGTTCGATAACCATAACTCACTTGTTGGTGCTCTGATTTTCATTATGTCTGAACCTACTTGAACCTGGAGTGTTCAACTTAGTCGTGGGGGAGGGGTACATGCTAAATTGCATATAAATTTTTTGAAATTCATCATCACCTAAAGAACACTATCAAGGGTAATTAGTTATAAAAATAATAAACATGTGCTAAAAACAATTTCATCTCCTTATCTATACCAAGAAATTAAATTCTGAAACCACCTAAGCCAAGAGGACCAAATATTAAAATCTTTTGGGGACATTTCCATAAAAATTCTTAACTTTAAAATCACACAGAATCAGAACAAACTCATTAAGGCAAGAAGTAAGGTATAACTTAACTTTGGTAAACAACCTTACTAATGATTGGTCCCGTGTGATTGTAGATGGCCCCAAAGCGTGGACAACAAGAAGGTCCCTCTCAAGGTGCATTTAAGCAACCCAAGAGAGGTAAAGGACAGGTGCCTACCAAACAACATGTAGAGCAAGAGGAGCAATCGTTCAATATCCATCAAGAAAGCCCTGCCACTCTACAATCAGGACAAGCAAAAGGAGGAGCTACTATAGTGCCTAAACAGGGACAACACCTCACGTTGCCCCTAGAATGTGTCCAAGCCATCCTTGAAAGGTTTACATTAGCTGCAATGATCATGGAATTGAACTTTGAACCTTTCACAGAATTTGCTCATGAGGCCATTAGGGACCACCTCAAAGGGTCCTCATTATGGCCTATCCTCTCCAAAAGCGCTGCCTGGTACTTAGGTGAAACATACCAATTTTGGCACAATAAAGAAGAAGGCACCACAATTGACATTTGTGGTGTGTCTATTGATTTTTCCATCAAAGCCATTTCGAAAGTGTTAAACCTTCTTAATACAGGGCCAAAGGTTGCTCATCTATCTACTCACTTTGATGCTGATGCGCAAAGGATCTTGTTAGACAAGGCATATGGTAAGGAAGATAAGACCTATGGAGAGTTGACATTGGAAGAGAAGATATACTTTAAAATTGGAACTTATCATATCTTTCCCACAAAAAAATTAAATATAATTTCAACAAATGCAGCTCGAGGAAGTGCAATATTGATGGGAAAGGTTAATGGTAACCTGCCTCATCTATATTTCATGGAGATCTTAAGGCAGTTTGAAGAATGCAAGATAGGGAAGATTGTGTTGCCCTTCCCTTGTCTCATCAGGAAGTTGTGAAATCATGCTGGTATTTGAGGATACACCAATGACATCCTTAGACAAGCCCAAAATGGTTTGCATACTAAACTACTGAAGCCACCAGCTACAAGGAAAAGTGCTAGTGAGACGTTGGGGCCAGAATAATAGTAGATGGTGGGGTCCACTACAACTCAACTTGTAGGGCCCAACCAACTTCAAAGAACAGGACCTAGTCAACAATAAGAAGCAAGGCCTAACATGAGCCAATGAGATCAACCACCACCACCACCATAGGATTACCGACTGTCGATGAGCGATCTCAGAGCCATTGCTGAGATGGTTAGTTGGGGAAGTTGTGATGATGCAAATCTCTTCCGCATTATCAATGATACCGTACAACCCACTATCTCTATAGATCATACATGGGGTGAGGTGTCCATTTAGATAGGAGGAGGGGAGACTTATTGGTCACAATAGATTTTAGGGAATGTTGCATCCTTTCAAGTGCAATTGGAGATTGGTGAAGGGGCCACAGTGGTGATCATGCAGCACCAAGATATAACAGGAGCTGCAAAGGTGGTCACAGATCACATCAAGGAATCTTTTAATGTTCCTATTGTGCCACCGATAGACTTCACAAGAGCACAAGGTGGCTAGTCCCTCAATGACTCCTACGAAACATGAGGATGTGCTTGATTGATTGCTACAAACAGGATAGGTGATGATGTTCTTGTTTGACATCCCACAGGATGTTACGGCAGCACAATCAGACCTCATTTCCACTAAGGGAAATTTGTTCATGATAGAAATAAGGGTCAAGCATGTAAAAGCATAAGTGTCAAGAATGCAAGAAAGGCTCATAACACTACAAACCGCATAGTGGGATCCCTCTCAATTCGTTCCTGTAGACCAACTGGACACCTTCAAGACCAAGCAACTTAACAAATTACTGCGGAAAATAAAAGGGTGGTGCAGGAAAAAGAGAATGCCAACTAGGATTCCTCCAAGGCACAAGCACAAACTTACGCACATGCCAAGGCACTCAAGGCCTTACAAGAAGAAAATAAATAGCTTGTTGCTGACAATCTTCAATTGACCTTTGTGGAAAAACAAAAGAACATTCTCGAAGAAAATATTTAGTAGCTGTAAGAACAGTTGATCAGGTTTAACCAGGACATGAACCATTTGGCTAGAGAAAATTGAACCCTCTCAATGGAGAAGGTACACGCCATCCATCAGAAGATGGCCATTGAAATAATCATGTGGCAAAACGAGGCCAACCAGCACAAAAAATTAAAGGAGCATTTCTGAGACCAGGTGGGAATGTACAAGCAAATCAACAAGAAAGACATCCATATGGCCAAGGCCCACATCATTGCTTTCAGTGCTCAACACATTGATTGGCGGGCCATATTGGACACATATGCATTTGCCCACTATGCAGAACTTAAAACCTGGGACCTGCAGATTCAGGATCTCATAGAGTACCTAGAGCTGGCAAATCTGTGGCATGCCAATCTAGCCATGTTGACAGTAGGACACTTGAGGACAAAGCTTGAGAGGCAAGTAGCCACCACCTACACCAAGTATGAAGCCAAATTTGTGAAACACAAGAAAACATTATAGAAGCTAGAAGTCATAAATTCTGAATTAGAGGTGGTTAAAGCAAGCTACCAAGGACAAAAATATGTCACAATAGACTTGGCTCGATAGCTTATAGATTTTCAAGAGTACAGGGACAAAGCCAGAGCCTACAAGGAGGAACTACGATTGTTTGTGGCCTGGTACGTCAAAGCAAACAAAATGTTTCCAGATCTACCATGTCCATGGGAGGTGCCGACTCCATCAAACATTGGAGCATCAGCATGGATGGCATAGGATCCTTGAACTGAAGAGGAAAAGCTTTGAGCACTACTTCAATGTCATCAAACCCCAAAACCTGGAGCACAAGACAAGGGGAAGCAACCCATGGAGGAGCCACCACCACCTAGAACCACATGAGTTCCACCAAATTTTGTAATTTTGTGATTTTGCATTTTTTTATATGGTGTCCCAATTTTGTTCTATTGAGTTCTCCACTGCAGCATGAATAAATTTCCTGTCAGTCAATAATCCCATACCTATCCACTGTGTATTCAATGGGGCTTGTTCTCATTTTGACTTGAGGAAAATTTTTCATTTAGTCGTGGGGGTATGATGAATTGTGATTCATCAAGTTGTGATATTGGACCCACGATATTGGATCCACAATATCAAGTATGCGATATTGTAGCCCAAAAACGATATTGGATACGCGATATCATGAATCCTACGTGAGCCTATAAATACAAATGTAGGCACCTGAGAGGAGTCAGTCTTTAAGTTTTAGAAATAGTTAGTGATGAGTGGCGAGGTACCCCTACACTCAACTATACGAATACGAGCGTAGCACGCATGATCTGGTCGAACTCTGCAAACTAAGTGCCTACAGGCCTTATGGAACACTTAGGGTTAATCATTTGTTGTCTTCCTAGACTTACTTGTATTTTTCATGGTGTATGGTTAAGTAAGTCTAAGGTATATAATTTTTATGTCTTTTTATATTTTTATCTCCTATGCTAACGAGTTGAAGGGTAGAGAGACTAATTACTAACTTTAACTAATGAACTAAGTTTAAATTACCTAGCGTCAGCATCCGTTTCCACTTACCGTACACACCCTAAACCGATGCAATCGTGGCTACCAAACGCTAATCGTTGCTGGCATCACCACGCGCAACACACGTGCTCGAAGTGGTTGTACTGAGGCACTTAACTAGGAGAGAAGGGTTGAGAGAGGAAGCAGTAAATAACGAATAATTAATAACAGTAAAGAAAATCCTAATTAGCCTATTCCATGCACTGCAAGGTTTATCCAAAAAGCTCATCTTTATTACTGTACACAAACTTGTGTTTAGGTATAATGTTTGCTCGAATAAAGATCCATTCACTTTGGGACTCCTACTGCGGGCACATGGAAAATATTCTATCTCTGGAGTGATCAATCTACCAGAGTTTCCCTACTATCTAGCCTAGGATGAGGAAACAAGGGAGAGCCACCTCTTATTTATAGATATGACGGCACACCATGATATCACATATGGATATCGTAGCGGAGGATGCGATATCACGTACGCGATATTACGAGGGATGCAATATCGCAACGGCCACGATATCACGTACGCAATATCGCGGCCCATGCGATATCGCATCCCATCATACCCCCATGACTAAATGAAAACTCATCCTCAAGTTCTTTACAATAATATCATGAAGGTATGGGATTATTGACTAAAAATGAAACTAATGGGATGACATGTGAATGAATCATCATTACAAGACTCAACAAAAATGGTCTTCATAACAACAAGGGTGAACACCTTATTACATTGACATCAGGCCTTAGTTGGTAGCTGAGAAAGAGAGAGAGAAAGAAGTGTTGCTGCTGCCAACGCCAAGATTTCACCTTTCGTTGTCCATCGGTAAGCACACCATCGATCTTGCTCCTTGTATAGCTGCTTCCACACTGCTCCATTCCAAGCATTCCTTTCAAATCCAGTCCATTGTTGCATGATCGTCATCTGCACACACAACACAATCTTATATTAACAAGGGTAGATGAATTTCAATGTAGTTGATACCTTACTTTGGTGTAAGTCCATTGGCTAGGTTGTGGTATGGCTAATTGTGGATTTGGAGATGTATTAATAGTGACTACCAAAGGTGTAGGGATTAGGAAAGAAATTGAAAAAATTGGGGCTAGGAGAAAATTGAAAAAATCAGGCCCCATACCCCCATGACTAATCGCAAACCTCTGGTAGCATTAAAATGGAGAGAGAAAAATGAACAAGAAAGATGAAGAAAAAGGGACAACTATAACATCGATGAAATGGATGTTAAGATGGAAATGAACAAAATAAAATTAATTGCAAAAATGTTAGGGAAAAGAAATTAACTAGTGCACCAAATAGGAATGTTAGTGGGTCCTCCCCAAAGCAGGCTTATGCCCTTAATGCCCTAACAAACCCACATTCAAAGAGTCCATAGGCTCTGGGAATGTCATTTGGAACAAGAGTTGAAGTCTTAACCACAAGAATTTACCAAAAAGAAAACAATGAGTCAACTAAAATATATACTAATGATACAACCAGCAATGAGCTAAATAATGGAGAGAAGAGAATGGAATGGAATCCCAAGAACAAGGTGGTGTACAACCCCTTGTGTGTTTCATGATTAATGTGACTTGGCGAATATCATTCCAACTCCATCCTCAAACAATCCACATCTAGTGACTTCACATCAATGCATTTGGTCAATCCACCCTCTTGAATAATAAGAATGCCTCCTCCAAGAGCCACCACCATTCCAATGAAACAAATGAGGAGAGAATGGGAAGCGATAAGGGCCTTAGTTAGAGGGAACATTTTTAGTTCCATAACGAGTGCTTGTAGCCCAAATAATTATTTCATCTAAGGGGTGTGTTTTGAACTCTTATTTTTTTTCTTTTTCCTTTTGTCTTTTTTTTTGTTTTTTGTTTTTATGTGTGAGAACCACACCCTACAAAGACTTCTTATTTTTATTGACTCAGCTTCCAACAATTGGGTAACGTCGAAACGGCAAGAAAACTTAAGAAGAAAACATCCAAGCACCCAAGAGAACGCCCAACACAAATGCATCAAGTTTCCTTGAAGTCACACCCTTTTCAATCCTTGAGTCCTTCCTTAGTTTGAGAAATGCCCAGTCACCGATTCATTAAAGTTTTTATTATGAAAGGGACTGTACATTTCCAAGCCAAGAGAGACCATAGAAACTAGTGGATGAATGGATGAAGTGAACTCATTGCCTACTATATCAAAAGAACATACCTTAGTATCAACATCATAACTTAAAGGTAAAAACCAAACATTAGCAATTAATGAAAAAAAGTTCATACCATCTTGAAGAACACTTATTGGGTGACAAACTTATATGATGGATAACACACACACACACACACACACACACACAAAATGGAAAAGTATAACGATGTTGAAAAATAAAAACTAGAAAAGTTAAAGAAATGTGTAAAACAAAAACAAGAAAATTTAAAGAAATTTGTAAAACAAAAATGTGTAAGACAAAAATGTGTAAAACAAAAATGTGTAAAACAAAAACTTGTAAAACAAAAATGTGGAAAACAAAAATGTGGGAAAAAATGTGTAAAACAAAAACATGCAAAACAAAAACTAAAAAAGAACTGAGGGCCTCCAATGATTATCATAGGTGGCCATCTCCTCCATGACTGAATTGCAAGGGAGAGATCCGAAATAATGAATGCCTATTTGAGTTTCTTAGAAGTGCCCAACTTCTCCCCATTGATGTTCTCAAATTAAGGGGTGGAAGTTCTCATATTCCAATGTATCTATGCCTTCATTGTTAGCATGAGTTGTTTCCTCAGTTCGTTCTGTGCATATTGGGTTACTCCTTCTAGTAGCTATCAACCACGGGGTGTCCACTACTTGTGTGGTTGCTACATATAAGTACTTTTGAATTTGTGTTTCCTGGGCACACCGATTACATGGANGGAGTAACCCAATATGCACAGAACGAACTGAGGAAACAACTCATGCTAACAATGAAGGCATAGATACATTGGAATATGAGAACTTCCACCCCTTAATTTGAGAACATCAATGGGGAGAAGTTGGGCACTTCTAAGAAACTCAAATAGGCATTCATTATTTCGGATCTCTCCCTTGCAATTCAGTCATGGAGGAGATGGCCACCTATGATAATCATTGGAGGCCCTCAGTTCTTTTTTAGTTTTTGTTTTGCATGTTTTTGTTTTACACATTTTTTCCCACATTTTTGTTTTCCACATTTTTGTTTTACAAGTTTTTGTTTTACACATTTTTGTTNTTTGTTGATTTCAATCACCAGGAAATCGGCTGGGTAAGACCACCCACACATAGTGGTAATGATGTCCTCCACCAATCCCAAGGGAATGGTGATAGACTGGTCTGCCAGCTCCAGTTGGATGTTTCTCTTCTTAAGTTGGGGCAGGTTCCAGGCTTGATACATTTCTCGTGAAATTAAGTTGACTCTAGAACCTGAGTCAAGAAGAGCCTTATGTGTTTCATTCCCGATGATTTGTAAATAGATTAAGGGACTCCCAGGATCAGAGAGTTTCCTAGGAAGGTGGCCTACCTTGATCCAGTTGGTTATGGTATGTGTTAACATAACCGTATGTGTACAGTTCTGTTGTTGGACTCAAGGGTGCTCCGAAGTTTTAGATGGTGGAGGAGTGTACATGGGCTCAACCACTTGTTGTTGCAAGAGCTTTTCTAGGCTTTTGGTTCTGAAGAAAGGTCTTCTCTTTTTACAATTTTTAGAACTAGCATTGGGTTGAATGTTTATGGCTCTTGTAGTGTTACGTTATTGCGGTTGAGTAGGAAGTTCACCTTGCATTGTTGGAGCATGAGGTATGGGAACTACAGGTGGAAGAGGTGTGGATGGAGTTGGAGGATGGTAAGTATGTGGGGTGCCTCCCAAAGGAGAAGGAGTCCTCCTAAAGTACTCCCGAACTTGGTAGTGACGTTGGGGAGTTGTGTGACTCATAGAGTCACTTGGAGAAACTGGCTACTGCACATAATAGCCATAAGGATCAGGTTGCCGATAAGGGTATTCATGTTTCAGTGGTAGCATCCCTCATGACTATGGATATTTCCACTATTGATGCTAGCTGATGGGTTGTGATGGAGTTCCACTTGGATAGTACGTTAATGGTTGGTGGAAGTGCCTTGGGTTACCTTGGGGATAAGGTAACCTTCGGGGTGTCTGCCATTGGTTAAGTCTCGGATTAAGTGCATACATCCCAGACTCTTGTAGATGTGAGATGATTGGACAACATCCCTTACGATGGTCATATTGGCAGATCTCACATCCACCGTCATCGTTTGTGTCTGAATCCACAACCTCATTGGAGATAGTAATTTTCCCCTTACCCTTGTTATGTGCAGGGCCTAAATCTCTCCACTTTGTCTTACCTTTGTCACTACTTTGTTCCAATTTAGACTCTTCTACAATTTTTAGGATGGTTTCAAGTCTAGAGTCTAAGGAATCCTACAATTGGTCTACCTTAGCTGATACTTCTGTTGTTAGTTTTTGAATCAGCAAGGTTTTTCTTTTCACCAACTCTTCGAGTGGTGACTCATCCTCCTCATCACAAAATCTCACTCCCTTCTTTCAAAGAGAGGGATCATGGTTATATTCTTCTGCACTCTCTCTTTTTCGTAGTTCACCTTCTTATTTTGCTACTTGCTCCAACAAGTGATGAACTTCATGGGCTCTAAGTCTTGATAGTTTCCCTTAGGCATAAGTCCTAAGGGTTCTCCTAGTCTCATGTGTGAGCCCATCTACGATGTAGTGAAGTTGATCCCGTTGAGCGTATCCATGGCTCGGGCAACGATGTAACAATGCATAGTATTGGTTCATGGCAGCATCTAAGGGTTCATGAATACCTTGCTTCCATCCTTGGATCTGCTTATGTAAATTAGACACTCTAGAGTACATTTGATACTTATCGTTGAAGAGTTCTAACATTGTACTCCACCTCCTAATGGTCTCCGATTCTAAGGATTGGTACCAACTCTCTACTTCCTTGATGAGTGTCCTGGGAAACAACTTAAGTTTTTGCGACTCGTTTTCTATGTTCTGCAAGGCGCAGGCATCGTGGAATGCCTGTAAATGATGTTGCGGATTTGAGTTGTATCCCCCTTCAAAGCGTGGGATATTTTTCATCTCTAAGTGTTTGATCTGACTGTTCTTTTGATGCCTTGTTGGAATCCTTACTGCCTCCATTACGTCAAGCATACTTCGGGTTGCAAGTAGGGGCTCGTCATAATCATCTCTTTCATGACATCTTTGATGTCTCTATTGTTCCCTAATTTCCCTTTGTTCATGCCCTTGTCCTCTCTCTCAACTCTTTCATCGAGGTCTCTCATTTTTCTTACCTTAATCCTCTCCATTATGCTTCCTATG
This sequence comes from Gnetum montanum, assembly GCA_015680685.1. Lineage (NCBI taxonomy): Eukaryota > Viridiplantae > Streptophyta > Gnetopsida > Gnetales > Gnetaceae > Gnetum > Gnetum montanum. The sequence continues at coordinate 194,989 of MNCI01021409.1, forward strand.
ATTATGCCTAGAGGTGGAAGGAGAGGGTGAGTGATGTGAAGAAGAAGAAGAAGAAGGAGAACCATCGTCATGACGATGCTTCATGCCTTCTCTTTTGTGGCTTATGCCCCGATCGTGTTGATGATCTAAGTGCCAATCCTTGTTATATGTTGTTGTTCCCTTAGTGAACAGGTGGTGTTCACGGGGATCAGAACCAAGGTTATGTATCATTGATCATAAGTTTTGATACCCTACCTCCTCACCATCGTTAGGAGGGGGAACATCATTTGATAGAGAACCCATTATAATGGGTTCATCATCTCCTATTCGACTTAGGACGTGCAGGACCTCTTTGCCCTTCAACAGTGTATGTTGGCTCTCTTGCCTTGAGTCCCTCATACGTTGTAAAGCTATGGGATGGTAATCCCTCATGTCAAAATCACCCATAACATATTCAACATAGAGCTGAGTCATGCTGATCTGTGCCAAAGCACGGAGGAGCATGTTGGGGACTACACAATCCAGAGGTAACACTATGTTACCATGCAAGTATCTCTAGCGAATCTGTTCATCTTGATGGTAGATAAAAGTAAAGTTAGGTATATACTCATCGGGATGAGTATATTCCACCCTATATTGCTGAGGAACTTGCAGATTTAGGTTATGTATTTTTGATTGCCGACTGTTCTTTGTATTATCCCTAGGCAGTGAGTTGCTTTTGTTAGAAGAATACATTGTTTCTTATCAGTGTGCTAATTTACCATTATATAAATTTTTCTTTTAATCAACCCAAAGGTTCATTTAGGCTCCCAATGATGTGAGTGGTGTCCTATGTTCTATTTAGGACACAAACACTTAGTCCCCAACAACAGCACCTATGATGAGTGGTGAGGTATCCCTAAACTCAACCATATGAATACGAGCGTAGCACACGCGATCCGGTCGAACTCCACAGACTAAGTGCCTACATGCCTTATGGAATACTTAGGGTTAATCATTCATTATCTTCCCAGACTTACTTGTATTTTTCACGGTGTATGGTTAAGTAAGTCTGAGGTATATGATTTTTATATCTTTTTATGTTTTTATCTCCTATGCTAATGAGTTGAAGGGTAGAGAGACTAATTACTAACTTTAACTAATGAACTAAGCCTAAATTACCTAGCGTCAGCATCCATTCCCACTTACCGTATACACCCTAAATCGATGCAACCATGGCTACCAAACACTAATCATTGCTGAGATCACCACACGTAATGCACGTGCTCGAAGTGGTCATACTGAGGCACTTAACTAGGAGAGAAGGGTTGAGAGAGGAAGTAGTAAATAATGAATAATAAATAATAGTAAAGAAAATCCTAATTAGCCTATTCCATGCACTACAAGGTTTATCCAAAAAGCTCGTCTTTATTGTCGTACACAAACTTGTGTTCAGGTACAATGTTTGCTCGAATAAAGATCCGTTTACTTTGGGACTCCTACTATGGGCACATGGAAAATATTCTATCTCTGGAGTGATCAATCTACCAGAGTTTACCTACTATCTAGCCTAGGATGAGAAAACAAGGGAGAGCCACCTCTTATTTATAGATATGACAGCGCACCGCGATATCGCAGGGGAGGATGCGATATCGCGATGGCTGCGATATCGCATCCCATCAGTTAGCTTTAGAAATTAGTTCATTTCTTTTTCTCTCTCAACCCTCTCTCCTAGTGCATGCTCACAGTGTGGTGATTGTAATTGTATGACATCATTTATTCGAGTGTGGCGTACTTGGACATGCACATGACCGGAAATAAAGATCGAGATTACTTCATCATTGTAGCATTCACTTAGTTTAAATTACTTAATTAATTATTATTTTCGTAGTTAATATCTCTTCACCCTAAACTCCTTAAATGTGGAATGAGTACAACTTAATCACAAGCATTTAAGTGTGACTACTTGGTAACCTAGTAGCGTACCTAGGATCTAGGCTTGGTAATCCCAGTAGTAGTCGTGCACGAGGTCCAAGATGTGTATGGATGATTGAGGAACAAATGCTCATCGCACTTAGGCTAGTTTAGATTCTCTCTCCCTATCTCCTATTAGTTTAACTCTCTCTCTTCCCTTTTCCTCCTAGCTTAGCTAAGATTATTTTCCATCACCTCTAGGAGTAGCATAGTTTATGAACACATCATACACCTCACTCTGGACTAAACCATATGTGACAAAGAATATACTAGTCCATGTGGGAAGACAATGAACTGTGATCAACAAGTAACTATCTAGATACCACAACTAGCCCATCTACAGAGTTCGACCAAATCGTGCGTGAAACACTCGTATTTGTATGGTTGAGTGTAGGGGTACCTTGCCACTCATCAACTTGGGTTAACAATCAAAGTTCACATGGTTGTTCTCTAGAATCCATATTATTTGATATAGAAAAACATTTAGGATAGTTCTCTTTTTGACATCTTTGACATTCGAATATGTTATTTTTCTTGGTCTCTAACATTGCAAATCCTTTTTCATTACATGTTTTACATTTAAATTCATTTGAAATAGTTTGTAAACTATTTTGAAATCCTAATTGAGCATTTCTAATATTTTGCTTTTTTTTTCATATTTAAAATTTTTCAAATTTTTTGAAAACTTATTTCTGGCATATTTTGGTTGAGGTTGTATATTTTTTTTAGTTTTTGTAAACTTATTTGATCATTGGATTTTGCTATTGTCACATTATTTAGTTTAATTTCCTCTCTTTGCATTGGCATAAAGAATAAGCTATCATTAGTGTTAGTGATTATTTTTCATCATTTTCTTATTTTTGATTTGTAAATTGTTTCGTGTTTTCTTAATGCTTCTAACTCTTCATTATTCATGCTATTTCTTTTTATTTATTTATATACATGAAAATATTCTCTTCATTTAGTGCACATAATATGATCTAAAATTTTACTTTTACTATACAAATGAAAAAAATAATATTAATAACTTATAATCTTGTAAAATCAACATTATTATTTATAATAATTAAAAATCAAAATTTCATTCTACTAGAAATATTTCTTTATTGCATACCTAGTTTTTGTTATATTAAACTATCTTATTAATGAAATTTTTTCTTTTTGAAAAGTTTGTAATCCAAATATTGGTAGCTCTAATAACTTATAGTACTTGCAATATTTCACCAAAAAAATATTTTCTAATTACTTAAATGACTATATGAAAAACAAGTATACTTTATGTAAAATATATTTTAGTATTATGAAAATCACATTCACAAGAACCATAGACATAAAAGGAGATTGACTATCTTTTGAATACAACAAAAATAGAAAATGTTTAGTAACCTACTTGGTAACTAATAACATTCATATATCTTAGTGTGTGCTAAGAAAATATGTGCAATGGTAAGTGAATAAGCCAACACCAAAAGTAGTCCTCCAAGTACCCAAAGAGTGTAATAATGTGTGTTTGTGTTAAGGCATCTTTGAATTTGGATAGTAGTTTTTGAGACTATAATATGGGGATTAATTAGAAGATAACTACATTTTGGTGTCAAGCCTAAGATCTTAGTGAGTCATAGTCCACCATCTCTAAATGTAAGGTTGTTATTAGGTATCAACAAGTCACAAGTCGTTGTTAACATCCTAACTATATAACGTATCCACACCAAATGCTAGCCAAAAAAGGACTTACATAGAGAGCACATCAATTCCATTGACCGATCAACATGCAAAATAACATTAATGATATACAGCAAGAAAATGCATGAAAGCTTAAGAATGATGATGCAACTAAGGTACTAGGCAAGTGGTACGGGTCTTTGCTTGTTATGTGAAAATTCAATGAAAGAAAATGAGCATAACTGAAAGAATGCATTCATTTACACAATAAAGTAGGAAAAGAGCATAAACGTGTTCGATAGAAAATTAAAAAATGTGTTCATTTACACTATAAAGGAGAGATGAATCAAGAAATAAGAAATACTAATATCTTGCTTTGGTAGTATAAATTATATACTCAAGTGGTTGCAACTTTCACATTGTGCCTTGAATTATCTTAATATATAAAGGCTCAACAACACTAACTTGCACAAGAATATCATATTCCTTTATAATTGGCACATATCTTTTATTTCTAGGAAATTAAGAGTTCTCAATTTCTTTCACTAAATGTGTATAATGCAAATTTTCAAACAAAAGCCTCAAATTTTCTCCGGTAACATGTTTGGTAAAGGTATCAAAATTCAACTTAAAGTGAAGGTGAAAACACAACATTCATGGGAAAAAAAGGCTTAGATAATTATGAATACATTGTATGGAATCTGTGAAAATCTTGGATCAATGACAACAAAGCCTATCAAAGATGTAGATATCTAATCATTAAGACATACATAACACCCATGTTAGTGTGACGTTCAAAGAAACTAACTTCATACTCTAATATCAATGATTCATTAAGTTTCAAGTTTCCTTTGCCTTGATTGGCACATGATTTAGCCAAGAAATAATAACTTATGAACTTAAATTTGTTGTATAAAAACGTAACATTTCCACATAGAACAATGAAGTCAAACATGCCTTCACATGCAAGTATTGAACTCAAGATGCCAAGATGGCACACATGTAATGTCCAGCAAATCAAGATAAGATTTGCATGGAAATCTTATCAAATCAAGATAATCTTATCTCTTCACATGGCAAACTAAAACATCAGCAATGACGAAATTGTAATATTCTCCTTCTATGTATCAGTAAGTAAGAGCCATTCCTGAGAAGAGGCAGAGGTTCTTCACCTTTTCAACCTCTCTTGTCATCTCCCTTTCTTAGAAACTAGCGTCTCTTGCAGCAATTCGATGGTGTGGATAATCAGTTGCATTTTGTTACTGAATTAAATGGATTCCATTTGCAGGTAAGTTCACCCCCATGGTTAGGTAACTGGTTGTTGATCACAACAGGGACGGAAATAATGGGGTTTCTTTTTCAGAGCAGCGGATTCACCAGCAACGTTGCAGCATTCTGGTAGCTATATATCAAGCGTACGCGTCATATTGTGTGTGTAGTTGTGTTTTGAATCATTTGTTGAAGTGTGTTCTACTTTGGTGCTTTTCACGTAGGCGTTCTTCTGTTTCCCCTGGGTTTTTTCCGTATCTCTGATGTAGATCTGAAAGCCAGCTTTCATATACTTTTCACATTCTCATTTTTCTGTTTAGCGTGTGTTCTTAATTTCTGGTTGTAGGGTTTAGGGTTATAGGGTTTTGTTATGATTGTGATTCGAAAATTTTCATATTCACTCTTGATCTTTCAGGAACTCTCTCCTATCTATTCTTCTCTCCTTTTTTGCACTTTTTTTTTTCATTTAATTTGCACCTCTGCTATCGTTTGCCTTGCTTAATTATCGCGTAAGCGTGCGGGAATAAACGTTTGTTGATTTACAAGGCTATGCATAATCGTATGTTGCTTTATAGGCTAGGCGTTTCCTTTTACTTTTCTGTGTTTTTTGTCATTTTATTTGCATTTCTGCCATCTTTTGCCTTGTTGAATTATCAAGCAATCGTGGAGTGGATTAACGTTTGTTGATTTACATCGTATTTGTTCATAAATTCTGTCAAGTTTATTTTTCTTACCCTGCATTGATTATTTCAGAAACGAATTCAGAAAAGACGTGTCCTAGGATGAATATTGAGCATTAACAGCAGAAACACAGATTTTAAGACCAGTAGTGTTGACGTTATACTCTAAGGCATCAAGGAAAAAGCTAAGGATCAACTGATACTACTGATGATAACATTTCAACTTTTCTCCCATTTTGATGCATAACCATTAAATTTGACCAATGTTTTGATCGAGTCTGTTGGAAAGCTTTTTATTCATTCCATACAAGGTCATCATTCTCACGTTGGGGCTCTTATCTCAAAGCTTAATTTCGGCTGCCCCATTTAACAATGCATGAAAAAGGTTTTTCTTCGAAGGTTCAATGTTTACAGGGCAACAGGGCTGTACCAAAACACAAATTATGGATTTTTTCATTAACATGGTTAGTTGTATAATAAAAAGCTTCTCTGGAAATAGCTGAGTGAGGGAGGCTAAGTTTAGTCTTGACGTAGGTGCAGTGGGTTAACTCTGGGCACAGTCAAGGAGAAAGAAAGGTAACGTAGCTATTTTATGAAATGGTAGTGTTAAGGTTTTGAACCTGGGTACACAGCCCCTTAGGTCTTTCTTAGTCTTATTTACTTTCCTTGACCATAAGGGATGAACATTGAGCCTTCAGAAAATGACCCTTTATGAGTAGTTGCTTTCTTTTTTTATAAAATTACTTGATGTGGAGATTTTGAAAAAAGGGGAGGTTTCAATTATTTTTGCATTTGCAGGACAATGTGTTTGTAACAGTACAATGTGTTTGTAACAGTAGTGGCATCGGTGCAGTATCGGGCCATTGCAGAGAGCCGTGGATGCTTTGTACAAACTCAGCAACACCAGACCCCAAATTCAGGCCTATTATTTTTTGGCCGAGAGGCCAATACATCTGGCATGTTGGGGGGAGAGGGAGTGTATTTTGTCGTCCTTCACATCCCTCACGATGTAAGATCCCACACGATGAAGAAAAATGCAATGGAAAGTCCAGGCCATGGAAAAAAATGCGATATAAAGTCTAAGCCATGGAAAAAAAAAACACTATGAATCAAATTAATAGAACTTTTCACAATAATTATTATTGAATAATGTACTGTCATTTTAATTTTGGTTTTCAATATGAATATCAATTCTCAATGAATCAATTTGAGATTTTATTAATTTGTAAGATATATAATATTCTCTCGGCCAAATAATAGATATATATTATAAATATATAGCTAAACTAGTGAAATATAATAGATATGTATTATAAATATATAGCTAAACTAGTTGTAAATCGCGTCCAATCTTACCTGTTTCCTACAAATTGCATCTGCGTCCAATACCTTTTATTTATAGACGCTCCTCCTATTCCGCCATCGATAGGGATTTGGATGCTTCCGCAAACTCTTCAAACGCTTTATTTCTTCATCTTCACTTTTTAATCTGCAGGCAGTGACGAAGAAGGTAATGAGCATTTCTCCTGATGAAGGGGGTCTCGAGTCTGCTTTGGGTGACTAGGTAGGAGACTTGCCTTATCAGATTCAGAATTACATCTATCATTCTATACTTCTTATTTTTTTTATTCATCATCGTCTTTCCTCTGAAAATCGATGGTTTCCTTTCAACTGAATCTGGACGGAGTATCTCCTCGCAGTGGATTTTACTGGATTTTCGTATCAATTGAGTTGCCTATTTTGCTTAGATTTACCTCTTTGATGATCTTTACTTTTCATTTTAGTTTATTCAGATGATTTTAGAGAAAAGATTTTTATTTAGTGGATTGGTTTTGTATGTTTATTCATGGGCCACGGCCATCTCATGTTGCATCTCTGGTTTCATATAATGGTAGTGATTCCGGCCAGTCATAAATGCACAACCTGTAAGGGAAGGGAATCAGTTGGTTACAAAACTGTTATTAGGCATCTCTCCCTTTGCAAGTGCAAACAGAATAGTCGAAGCATACACTTATTCAAAGTTCAAACAAAATTTCAGCACCATATCCTTCCCAAATCTTTCTGGAGTGAAACATGCAAGAGGCATGAACTCAACCCACAACAACAAATTTGAAAACTCCAAAGACCCGCCTCTGAATTTCCTGCTATTCCAACTCTATAAAGCGAGCCCATAAGCCCAAAACATTTGACCTGAAAATGGTGGTGGGGATGCTTGGTATTAGTTTTCTACTTTTATTCTATTTGCAGCCATGTCTGTCTTTGAGCAGAATCGTATTTACGTGGACGGCATAAATTTCAAATGCTATGAACGCTGTCATTTTCTACTTTCCGTATCAAGCGTGTCTCAACATTTAGTGTCGGTCAAGAAGATCATACAATCTTTTCTTTACGATGCATTTAATGTCTGCATTATGCTAAAAATTTCAAATTGTTTCAACTTTCAAGTATAACGAGATTTTTATTGTTTTGCTTGAACCATTGGCCTTAGTTTCCTTTAGTGTATGCACATGACTTTGATGTGTTATGCTAATGTTTTGATGTGCAATGTGATGCTGTGAAATATTTACGTAAAAACTACACAAAATTGCAAGTCATGCACAAGGGTAAATTTGTAAAAATGTCAGAAAAAAATAGTTCAGATATGTTTGTCTAGTTGCATAGCAGATTCTTCGATTTCTACTTTCATTGTTTGTCTAGTTACGTAG